>ML179555.1:0-34554 GCA_004369135.1 Dendrothele bispora CBS 962.96
GTAGTCGTCAAGGTCCTGTTCTGCATCGGGTAGAAGCGAAGTTATGTGGGTCTGGTCCCTAAATCCAACAGAACAGCGCACTTGCTGGAGAATTTCGTCAAAATTAATCGATACCCTCGGGTGAAAATTGGTAGGGCTGCCGCATTTGGGACAGTTGGTCATGATGGAGGTAAGGTCGTTGGTAGGAAGCTAAGTGATAAAAGGAGGTTCATGAGCTATTAACGGATGATACACAGACCTTTTCGCTCACAGTTTGGTCTGTTAATACTGAAGTTGGAGGAGGAGGAGTTTATTAACACAGGTCCAAGTGATGTTTCAAGAGAAAAGCGTAAGTAGTTCAAATTTACGTAAAGGCCGTGGTATGTTTTTGTGTACTTACGTTTAGGGCTGGTTCATGTAACTAATGAGTAGATGTCTACGTTGCTGAATTATGTTCAAACGATTGGCAGCGCAGACAGAAGGTACGTGTAAATGGGAAGCAGTGTAGATATATACATTAGTTCCAAAAGACATAGATACTACAGCGGTAGCACTAAAAATGCAGCAGCCTGCCCTTCGTCCTGTTTGAGAAAAAATAATTTCTTAGCGAAGAAACTAGACATGCAAATCAAGCTCTTACTCACCGAGCGAAAACTCCACTAAAACTCCTACAGCGACCAGGATACTGAGCCTACTCGCAGTAATAGTAACACCTGCATTATGGTCCTCAGAATTACCCGTTCCTGTCCCCGTTCCATTTCCCGTCATCGTTGTCGGTCTATCCACACCCGCACTCGCACTCTCGTCAGCTTGCACTTTCTGCGGCAACTCCTGTTCGTCCGCCGCTGGCTGGTTCTCGACATTCCCAGACCCAACAATGACGAAAGTTCCATTCGATGGGAACCCGAACGTTTACCGCGACAAGCAGGGCCGGGATGGGAAATAGGAGGCATTTCAGAGGCGCGTAAGACAATAGACCCATCAGAATTGACTGTGTAATGTTGTTGAGTTGAGAGATATCTCTGACCCATGTTCATAGCACGAGTTGTCCATCCTGGACGAACGACCGAAATGTGAGTGTTTTCAGCAGCGTCGTTGGCTGAACCAGAAAATGATGAGGAAGGGGCGGCGATATCGAATGGAGATCCGCCATGAGCGTTTTGGGAATACCACTAGGCGTGGGACGAGTGGAAGGGGAAACCTTGTAAGTCGTAGAGAACACTGTCGTCAGATTGACACCGTCACTAGGATTGCCGCCAGCGATCGTCACCGACGCGTCGGAGAGTAAAATCGCTGAGTAGTATAACCGAAAGGCTATTTGGGACCAAGAGAATACTTGGTTGGACCATCGGCTTCCCAGAGCCGCCTTGGGATCATGCTTTGCAGGTGTAGCCATGGATCCGAATGCGAGACATACCGAAATGGCATGTCAGAAAACGATTCGGTCAACAATGTCTAGTTGACGTAGCCGACTGGACCGTTCAGCCCTCCATTGACGACGAGGAGTTTTCCAGTAGGAGAAGTGTACTAGCTCATGCTGCGAGACTCGAGCATGGAATCGTCTTGGGTGTAAGTGGGTGAGGAGCCGTCTTCGGGTACGGGAGTGATACGATGACAAGGGGAGGAAGCGGGCTTTTCCCAAGTATTGATGAAGAGCCAGGAGTAGTTGTCCGAGGCTGAGTGGTTATACATGTCGTTTCCACCGCAGAAGAGGATGATGGGGTTCCAGCCATTTGAAGGAGTGAGAGGGAGCATGGCTACGACACCGGATGCCACTTTTTTCAGAAAAGGATATCGGTAATGAAAGACTCTCAGGACACGTACCAGTCTTCAGATAGGCATGCGAAACATCCTTCCTTACTCTGGTACCCCCTAGAGCCCGCGGCAGTCGCTGCCACCACTGAAGCAGTAGACCATGCGGTCAGCATGGAAAGAAAGAGAAACATCGTATTGCAACTTGTTGTGTCAAGCGTTGTTTTGCAAAAAAGTTTCGAGCGTAAGGCCCGAATACAGAGTAAGCTTGTGGTGAAGAGGAGAGAGAGATTCGGAGGAAGAAAAGTAACGAGGGCGTCGTGCTTCTCGTTAAGTTGCGTATGACCTGTTTGAACAGTCATGTTGGAGTTTTTAAACGTTACTTCGAAAAAGTAGTTACTTACACCGGTCATGTTTGCCTGTACTTTGGTTCCTGCGTTTGATAAATTGCGGATGTTATTCAAACATCTGTGCATGCAGGTAGTACAGACTTCTTCATGTCTTTGTCTGCAGAGTCAACAGGTAAAAGGCACAGACAGCACCCAAGTGGTAAGAAAAAGAGTGTCGACCCCGTGATTTAGGGCTGGCTATTTCCTTTTGACGCATCTTCGATTCAAGTTCGACTGGTGCGACACTGCGAGTTCGTTCGCTATTCTACAATATTTGGCACTACTTAAGTACTGATAATATACGCCGATCATATCCTAGATTCCTAGTCACCGATAACGGAAATATTGGACTGAAGTATAAAGTTGAGAGCCGTAAGTAGCAATACCGATGAAACCATCACATATCAAAGCGAGTCGATCGACCCTGCAGTGTTAATTCCGATAATCTCTTTGCACGCTCGAAGGACCAAATCCCGTTCTCTCTTCATATTCGACATCTGAACACGCATAATCCCCTTCTCTTCTCGTTATGCAGAGCCGCGTAACGAGAAGAATGTAAATGAGAGATGTCCCGGAGGATATGAAAGGAGGTGTGATCGAAGAGGGACTGGAACGAGGGCTAGGGCCGGGGCCGGTGGACAACGACTGGCCTGGAACTCCGATAGAAGTGAGTTTTGTTCGTGGAGATGAGAGTTAGGGGGGAGAGTTGTGGACGGGTACGTTGGTGATATGCATGAGTATATGGATGAGGATGAGTGTGGTGGGTGACCGGAGTAGGACGATGGTGTACGTGTCGCGTCCGAGTCGGTTTTGCGGCACAGGTGTGAGGTGGGAACGTTGTGGGGATTTAGGGTGTTAAGACGACTTGGCGTAGTGGTGGGGTTTGGAAGAGGGAAGTGCGGGTGATGTAGAAGCTGCTTTTTGTCCAGACGTAATTGGTGGAGCTGATACCTGGAAGAAAAAGTTATAAAAATAAGAATATGATCGCGACTGATACACACCTCAATTCTCGGGGGTTGAGGGACATTGGTTATCGCGTTCGCATTATGATTTACCCGTAACTAAAAGAAATTCTTTTGGTGAATATGAGTTCAGATATGGAAGTAGTTCATACCTGAGGGAAATGAAGTTTCTTAGGAAGAGGATTTACTGGGGGCCTCGTACGTGGTACAACGATTCCTGTTGTAACAGACTCCGGAAGAGGGTAGCTGTTGGGACCAACAAAAGAACGTGACTTGTGAAACAGCGATTTCGAGGATGGGAAGTACTTACAACAGTCGACTGATGCTCGTCTGACATTACCTCTGTGTTAATCATTAATGTAGAATAGTGGTCGAGGCGTCGGCGATCGAAAGAAAGAAACGATCAAGAGACTTTGACCAATCTGTGGTCTTGCTCGCGTCAAACGTACTGGGGAGAACAAAGCACTTGGACCTACGGTGACTCTAAGAGCATTAAGAGCTTCCCGGAGATCGTTCTTTGACAATCAGTCGGTAGTAGGTTCCATGAACTTCCATCCCTGCTGAACATGGGGAGAACCTCGTTTTGGCAGTAAGACAATAAGAATTCAGAGACCATATACAGAGTATACCTCTCCCCATCAGTACACACGAAAGATAAAGGAGGTGGGACGTGTTGGCCGTGAAAGATGAAATGACAAGACCACGTTACAGCTTCAAATTCCCACGCCTCGGCACTTGCTTTGCTCTACACTTGTTTTGCTCTACACTTGTGTTTCGTGCTTGCCACGCATCACGCACCACTAAAAATTTGCAAAATTTTGGACCTGTTCGCAATCGCGATGGCCAAGAGGCGAGTTTTCCGGACCAATAATATCTAAAGCTTCCAAAAAAGGTGAACTTTTTTTGGATCCGTCAGTGCTCATGGCGTGTTTTTTTGCGAAAAAAATTTCGTTTCATTGGTCACGGTCACGATGGGACGGCGAAATGGTAGAGTATATGTTTTTGTGTTCTTTCAATGTTACTGGATTCAAATCAAAGCCTCGCAATGAAGATGTAGACCGCTATTTTACCTCACGAAGCATCTCAACAAATGGCCAGCCTCATCGGACTCGAAAGAATGTGAGAACAGGGTTGCCTATGTACATATTTGTCTACTATTGTTGAATGAACTCAATCGGCGACGCTATATAGTTTGTTTATCCATCTTTGTCTTGGGACCGCTCTTGAGATAATTCTGACCACTTTCGACTTCTGCCTAATGTCGAAAAATGAACTCGTCGGTGGACTTCGGAATATATTATTCGACAGTCAGTTTTTGTAATAGTCCTATATTCTCACGAAAGGCCTAAGGTCTGAATAAATCCAAACAGAGGTTGATTCTACTTATCCTTGAGCCACAGCGGAGGTTGTACTAGTCGAGAGACAAAAGTTGAGAAGATAAGTGCAACTTATAGTATTGCTTTAAGTACTTACATCCTTCTCTGTGCGGGCAAATAAATATACTTAAATATAAATAAGAAACATGAGGAATAAACTAGTCCGCTACAACTACCCTAGACATATGATACAAGTTGATATGAAAGTAGCCCAGCTCAAGGGGGCTAGGTTTACATGACTCGATACTCAGGCAGCAAGTTGTCACTGTGGCCCGTGGTCTCGTGTCGGAGCCTTTCATTCAGCATCCCAATAAGTTCCCTTGTGGTCACCTCTTCTCTAATTTTTGGAGGAACTGTATTAACTAAACTTTGAGGATCAGGAGCAGGATTGACTCGAGCTCTGTGAGGTTCAGATCCAATTCGTCGCCTTTTTTCTGACAGTCGAGGAACTGCAACGTCAGAATGTGAGGTGTTGGAAGACCTGTATAGAGCTCCCTTCTCTTGAGTGGTAGATGTACTACTAAGAATCTGTGTTCGATGCAAAAGCATCGTTTGCGGTGTAGATGGAAGCTGATGACCTCTTCCTTTTATGAAGCCTCGTTCTCGCCAAAAGAAGATGGACAATCCAGCAAGTGCAATGAAACCAACACCACCTATAACACTACCAACGATGATGGGTACTTCATGTTTGTTTTTGTAAGAAGACCCAGATACTGATTGAGAGGATGCAATGGGAGATGCAGTAGTAGTAGTGGTTCCAGTTCCGGTGTCAGTTCCATTGGTTAACTGGCTGACAAGAACATTGATTGCATAAGTTTGGGATACACCGATTAGTTCAGGTGTAGTAGAGGGTTTTGGACCTGCCCAAGACTGGGCGTAGATGTCACTTCCATCTACCGTAGCTTGATAAATAATTGCATTGTACTGAATGCATGCCAGTGTTCACAAAAAATATTAACGTATGTCAGATGTTTAAACTTACCTGAGTAGCCATGAACTGTTGAGCAAATGCCTTTAAAGCAGGATCTGTGCTATAACGCTGGACAGCATTGATCCCAAATATTATATGTGGATCCGTTGTTGCCAGAATTCCTGTTAAATTGATCTCGTTTGATGTTAAGACCGCTCCCTGGATAATTTCAGTCAACCTAGAAATAGTTTTTTTTTTCAGTGGTGCCATAATAACGTGTATATAGCATTCCTCAAGCTTACCATTGTTCCTGGGTTGTATTCTTTGTTAGGGAAGCAAGGACTGCCAATCCATGGATAGCCATTACTGAGTTGTATAGAAGTATCAAGCTGGTCTGACTACAGCTATCATTAGGACCAAAAGTAAGCCCATCACGAATAGTATTGTTGGAATCAATTAAGTGATTGTGAATGAAGTCGGCTGCATTAGAAGCTGCATTGAGATAGGTCTGGTTGGAAGTAGCCTCTGCCAACAGAGCTGACAATCTAAACATACTCAGCAATAGGAAATAGAATGAAGAAAAACCATACATGAAAAATGTTCTAAGGTAATGAAGGAATATGTCAGACAAACACGGAATTGAAACAAAAACAGCAAAACCTTGATACCCAGTTGAAAGCATATTTATCCCAATATCATCTACATCAGTGTCCTATGCTCATATGACTAAGTTTGATCTAAATACGTTAAAGTAAGACTTACCCTAAAGCTTCCACCTACTGTGCTGACTGAAAAAGTATCAATGTCTATTTATTTCAATTTTTATGATACTCACATCCATTGCAACTTGTTGGAACTTCAGTGTTTTTGGTTCCAACATGGCCAGCTGGTGTCAATGTCCAGTCCCATCCAGAATTCCATGAAAGCTCTGCATTTTCAAGAAAAATGCTATCTTGATATGTATGATATGCAATTATTGCAACATAGCCCCAGCCTCTGATGAGTGGAAAGAATTGAATAATCAGTGTTTTTTTAAAAAACTCAATTTCTTTTCACCTACAATGTAGAATCCAGCTAGAAAGAGTTGAATTTAATTATTAGATTTTATCTTATCAAAGTACTTCGGACTGACACTATATTACATTAGATACAGTAGAGCTCTCTAATTTGACTCTGAATACTTACAACTCATATCCAAAATTCAGATTTGTGCCCTTGATTTGAGCAAGGGCATCAATTATTTGATCTTTGTACTTGGTCTGACCACTGTACATATCAAACATTGCTAGCTCTTCTAGGAATGTTGAAGACACTGTTACACTGCTGGAACCTTCACCACAGAAAGTTAATGAAATTTTGTAAGCATTGGAGAAATAAAAATTTACTATCATCAGTAAATTGAACTTTTGATTGATCCCATACAGATAAAGCTTTCTCTATGGCGTTCCTAGCGATGGTGATGCGGTCTTCCAAGCTGATATTAGTTGTAGTGTTCTGAAATACATAGAAACTTGTTTTTACGGAAATTCGTGATTGTAATCCAAGTCCTACCATCCAAGAATCAGGGACAAGTGATTGTCCAAAAGCCGAGGTACATGGCAATGTAAAAAGAAAGATTTTCATTGGGAAGGACATGGATTTGAATTTGATCATAGTGATAGTGGGAGTGAGGATAAGTAGATATTCACGAAAACTTGGAGTATTTATGAGATATTTGTAATGTCGGAGGGTAATATGTTCATAAGAAGATCATACAATTGACTGAATATCGGTCTCATGCGAGTTAATCAAATTTCCTGTGTTACACTTGCTTGATTCATTTGATGTGTTGCTTGGGTAGCTGTTCAAGCTTTAAATAAAAAAAAGGCTTGCTACATTTGTCAAAGGTCTGCAGTTACAGCCAGAGGTTGAAGATCCACAGAAAGTTGATCTACAAACACTTGGTTCTGAAAACATATAAGGACCCGTTTTTCTTGGTCGTATGCTTGAAGAGACGGAATAGAACATTGATACTCAAGTATGGACGTGCTCCCCATCAGTACCTGTGGTTTTAGATTAATGTACAGATGCGATCATAGTAGTTGAAATCTGATACAATGCTTTCATTCGCAGCCCGGGCTGTGGGGTGTAAAAGATTTGTTGTTGATCTCAGTACAGTGAATAGCAAACTCTAATGCTTCTACCTGTTCAGACTTGATCTGTGCTTGCATTCTGATCTCGCATGCCTGGATAGGATGTGCCGTTACACTTAAAACATGGGGCTGAGACACAACTAATTATAAGAGACCAATTGAATGTCGACAGAGTACTATGTCGGAAAAGGTATCTCCTATATGCTATCTGCAGTTATAATCCTGAGCTGTTCATCTTCTGTAGATGGATGGTGCGCCTTCTCGTCTTCTCAACAATCCAAAGATACAAGTTGGGAGTATGTCGACATCATTCGTAAAGCCAATGGGAAAGTGAACGGGCAAGCCATCTAAAATTTTGAAAGGGCGATTTGTCACCAATTGTTTCAGATATCCGCAGGTCTTTCTAACTAGGGAAGTGCCGACTGCGTCGGCTCCGACCTTGCTTGCGCCGAATCTAATGTGAAGTGCAGAATGACTCGTGGATTTTCACAGCTGCCGTTCTACGGCATGTTCTAGTGTATCAACTTCGATTAAATGGTCTCCATACAAATTTAACGATATAACCACACCCATTTCTAAATAAATCACAGCACGCGAATTCTCTTTCTAACACGGCTCATCCGTCCCCTCCTCACAACCTAACCTCTTCAAGATCTTAGTGATGGCGAGTGAAAGTCCATCCGAGTCAAACACCGGAAGAGGTACAACCTCACGCGAGCGAGCCTTCACGATTTGGGCAAGCTCCTTCTTGGCACTATTATTAACCTTCCATCCCGCCGTACTGATACCTGTTCTCACGTCAAAACTCTGTGTTGTCGAGAAGCTCCGGAAGGGAAAGTATCCGACTCCTTCGCGGCTTTAACGAGGAGGTCTTGCAAGAATGAGTGGAGCCCGAATTGATGGAAGAGGACGAACGGCTGGAGAGGAAACGAAAAGTCGGTGGAACGAGATGACATCAACCGACGGGAGAACACTGTAGAAAAGTAGTTAGAACCTGCGAAACATAGAACCTATTGAAATGTACGTGTCCATGATGTTTATTCAAGAAGCGCCATTTGTTAAGAAGCCAAAGTCCGAGCAGAAAGAGCGGTGACGGAGACAAGCCCGAACAAATCAACCGACGAAAGAGCGATGGAAGCACGACGAGCGTAACGGCAGTGGTGAAAACGTGTTGAAAAGAGTGGAGTTTATGACGAGAAATGGGGGCGTCCGAACGCTGTCACAGGATGGCGCAGAGTAAAGGGGGAAACACAGGATGGCAGGGGTAGAGGCTGAGGAGGGTTTCGGGTGGTCGTTGGTCATTATCCACCGTAAAGGTGGAGACCGTTCGGTGAAGAGAGAATGTGACACGAGAAAGGATTAAGCAAACCGGAAGTAAGGCACCGTCACATTGGAACACACCAAACTCTGGACATTTGACTGCCAGCGAAGGAGAGAATTGAAGGAAAAGAAGGATGCGGAGGACTTGAAGACAGATGAAGAGGGATACAAATGACTGACTGAAGATGGGCAAGGCAGACGTATCAGAGTACTGTAGCCTGATGAAAGAAAGTTCCATCACGCGTCACACGGGGCTTTGAACTGTTCATTTTTTACAATTCATCACGCATCACATTGAGAAATGAACTGTGTGACAAACAAAAATTTCAACTCAAATTTTCTTTCCGCAGGGGCCACCCGGTTTGTATGGACATATTTTCTGCTTCAATTCATAGAATTAATGAAATTCAACAAGTTGACCTACCAACTATAAATTTTTAGGCTGTTATCCCTTGATTTTTCAGGCAAAGTGAACTGGAAATGAACATGTGTCACACTCCATTTTGGACACTGAACTCATTGAACTGGAGTTCAAAAACGTCACACCCAAAATGGACTGAACTTCCTTTCATCGGGCTACAGTAATAGAGGTGTATTTGGTCTTATCTGCGATAGAAGGTGTCGCAGGCTTTGGCATTATTTATTCAGGAGTGTGCAATGCGGGCACGTGAATAAGAGTGGAGAGACCTAGCAAGCAAGGTAATTTATCAGGGAACATTGCAATCAGCCCTCTGGAACAACTTCTTGACAACTTCCTTCTCATTTTTTCTCGCAATCATCGGCAGCTCAAGTAAAAATGCCCAACCTTGCGTCCAGTTAACAGAGTCTGAAGGGTCCTTGCTAGTCGCTGGTGCTTTTTGTATGGCAATATCTATGAAGTCAAGCCTTAGACCTTCGCGAACGTGGCAAGTACGAGGAACGGGCTTATGTAAGTCAGAGGCTTCTGATCCAAATAGGACTCTCACGGACTGGTAATAAAGGTCTTGACAGACAGGAGTCACAGGACCACATAGTAGTATCGTTCCTTGTCGGCTTCGTAACATACCCAGGTGTTACAGAGCAGCCTTAACGTGATGTTGATCCCTCTACTTTATGTCGTTCCTGATTCACCTTACTCCTCATAGCGCGCCTTCCTAAATTCGGAGTAATAACTCTGACGAAATCTCTGTCAAACGTCGAACACCCACCGCCAATACCCGGTGCTCGATTCAAGGGGAGTCTAGTTCCCGCGCGTACATTCCCAAATATCACAGTCCGATGTCCAGAAAGCAATTTCCGCCACTATCTCAGGCCGTTACATCGGACGCTGTGCATGTACCTTGTCCGACAAATTTGAACTACAGGAGACGAGTAGACATATACCAAGTCAAACGACGGTTTTATCAGAGCGGGAATGGATCACAGTCGCTCGTCGGGACGCCACATACGAGGACTGATTGAATTAGTCAAGCACTCTATTTCCTTTTTTGAATTACAACACTGCCACTCTCGAGGCGCATTCCGGTGATCATTGAACCAACGCACCCTGGCCTGTATAAAATTCTAGTAATCTAGGATGAGTGTTCAATCCGACCTAACAGGACTTTTACCCCTGTGTCGTTTATACCTTCTGTGCAATGAACAGCTCTCGACCAAGGATAAAAAGGCAATAGACGACTGTTCATCATCGTGAGGTTTTCCTTCTCCCTCGTCGCTTCATCTACATCTTCAATGGCTCCAAAACTGCAGTCCGTTGCAACACTCCTTCAAGTTGGTTTGCTTTTTCCATACTGGACCGCACATGCTATACCAACTTCTCGCGCTGACTCTTCCTGCGTATGAATTCCTTCTCATCGATTCACCTGCACAATATCTTTTCTGACTGACGGATTGAACCAATACAGTGTAACGCGTTCCAATCCCAGTTTCAGCCAGCTCAACTCGACATCGCGCTTCCCGAAGCTTACTTTTCTGCTGAGGAATCACAACTCAGTCCTAGCTGTCGCGTCAACCCTACGTCTGCGGATGAAGTCGCTCAAGTCTTGAATATTACCACTCAGTTTGGGTGCAAATTTGCAGTTCGCTCGGGTAAAACAATAACTTCTTCGTGCTTTTAGTTTCACCTACTCATTGATTGTCATGATTTTCACGTTCTAACATATCAGGAGGTCATATGCCCTGGGCTGGCGCTGCAAACATTGATCAACCTGGAGTGACTATCGACCTGGGTTTCTTGAATACTACAACATTGTCAGAGGACAAGAGCACCGCGCATGTCGGGCCAGGATCTAGATGGGGTGCAGTCTACAGCGCTCTCGCTCCCGAAGGCCGTGTCGTCGTTGGAGGTCGAAGTACTCATGTCGGAGCTGGGGGTTATCTACTCGGAGGTATGACTTTCTTCCTATCCATAAGTTAGAATTTCTTACGACCCTTTGGCACATTTCACATTTCACAGGCGGTATCTCGTTCTTCTCTCCCAAGTTCGGATTCGCAAACGATCATGTGGCAGGTTATCAGATGGTGCTTGCCAATGGAACGATTGTCGAAGTCAACGAACAAGAGAACGCTGATCTGTTTTGGGCAATGCATCTCGGAAGCACAAATTTCGGTATCGTCACTCGATACGATTTGAAAACGACCGAGGACACTAGAATGTGGGGTGGTCATAGATTTGTAAGCTCGAAATCCTCATTATACTAGTTTTTTGGTTGGTGCCTCACCTTGACTTTTTCTACAGTACAACCGTTCTCACGCTCTCGAAGCTGCCGAAGCCTTGCTCGACTTCAACGAGAAATCAGGCGATCAAGGTCTCGATAGCATGGGTTTCGACTTGGGCAGTAACGAAGTCTTTTTCATGGACTATTCCCGTATCAAACCGGAAAACGACACTGACGTTTTCCAAGCTCCTCTTTCCGTTCCCTTCGTCAGAGACACGACTCGGGCCAACGCCACGTTGACGAGTCTCATCGAGGAAATTGACGCTGCTTACCCAATTGGCGCACATGTCTCTTTCCGTACTCTCGCTTTCAAGCCTGATGCTCAATTCATGATTGATTGGTGGCAAGAAGGATTGAGGATCTTTAAGCCATACGAGGGAAATCCTAATTTGAACTGGACACTCATTTATGCCCCCATGCCCCTTTCGATGATCAAAGCTGCGGAAGCTGTTGATGACCCCCAGGGCTTGTCTTCTAAGAATGGTTCTCTGATATGTATGTCAAACTTTGATCTTACTTCCATGTGATACTAAAGATAATTCTCTCCTTTAGTAACTAACCTGACTGGATTTTGGATGGGTAATCTCGATGAAGACGATATACAATCAAAACTTGCACAACTACTCAATTGGGGCCGGACCACTGCCGAACAACGGGGTCTTTTCAACCAGTGGATTTATCTCAACTACGCTTCGCCCGACCAGGATCCATACGCAGGTATTCCTACAGCCAATGCACAGAGACTTAGAGACATTCGTCAAAGTGTTGACCCAGACGGTGTCTTCAAGAGTTTGTGGCCAGGAGGCTTTAAGCTGTAAAGAACATTTCGTTTAAATAATTATATACAACTTTTAGATGGGCTGGTGCCAGGAACACCAACTTGGGTTTTTTTTTTATTCATATTTACCTTCCGCTCTTTATTCCTTTTTCAACGTCTTTCCAATGGGATTGGATATATTTATTTATGCATATCTCTGTCTATTTTATACTTTACATAGAATATAATCCACCTGAGAACTATCACCCTCAGTGTGATCAATAATCTAATCTTTCAAAAGATTGCACGTGTAATAAGTACTAAGACGTAGTATCTTTCAACACTCATTTTTTCAGGAGAAGTAAGTATACCCGTTTATGTACACTCTTGATGTTGTCATGTAGATACACCAATTCTCCAGTACCATAGATAAGTAATAAACGAAAACGCGCCGAGTAAGTAGATGCAATGGGATAACAAAATCGAGAAGAACTTATGTACCCGGTCCGAGAATCTCATTTTCTCATAGCGTACTTGTGATGGCAGTTCATTGATTTTAACAGGCCGCCAAATTAGAGGTAGTCTGATGGGAAGGTTTGTTGATCAGAATTGATCACAACTTGGACTGTGTGACGTTCATGTTGAAAATTCACATGTCACATGTAGCCTCGTTCAGGTTTTTCATTAGTCGATCTGTCCTTGATCCTTCTGCCTTAAAAACGTCTGGGCATCAGTGCCACCATCACACCTAGATGCTAACCGAGGTCGCCTCGCTCCACGACAAGGATTCCATGTCAAGCAAGGTTACCTTAGACCCCACTTTTTGCTCATCATATAATTAATAAAGCGGACACTTCAATCGAGTGTCAATGAGGATTATTCTATCCAGCAACCCCTATGACACAATCAACCCCAGCATCAACCGGGTTGCTTATTTAGCAACCCCCAAACTTTCTCGCCGTCAGGCCGGCCTCGTGGTCGGCGACGCCGAGTGTTCATCACCAAATGGTGTCACTTCCGATCCATTCGGCTCATTGTCTCCCGCCGTTTTTTTATTTTAATTCCACCAGCGCGGCGTCGTTCTCATTCATGGAATTAAATCTCACAGAAAAATTTCGTTTCACCTAGTATTGCGGAGCCAGTCATACAGACATGGCAACGTGCGCAAACTTCTATAGCACTTTTTTCCCGATTTGTATGAAACTGAGAATTTCCGCCCCGTTTTCACCAGATTTGGCCATACAGGTTTCTCATTGGGCTTGATCAGAGATCTGTGAGCAACAAGAAATGCCTAGCTGTCTAAATATCATTCATGAGATTGTATTTGCCTCACAAAAGATAGTCCATGCATGCATATGTACTACTTTAATAATGTGTCTCTATTTAGCTCAATAGAAGTTGAGAGCTTTGAATATCAAAAAGAGCATGTAATTGAGGATACTGTACATTTGAGACTTTGAAGTACTAGACAAAAAAGCCCTCTATAGTTCTACTCTACTACCAATCACTGAACTCCCAGAACTTAGAAGTAGCGGAAGGTAAGTACTACAATTATGAAAGTTGCATTACCGCATCTAAGTCAACTGTCACGGTAGTGAGGCATTGTTTTCAGTACTAAGATTTTTTCAACACGCTAAATAATACAATATTTGTCAAGAGTTGAACCTGAGCACTGATAAATTCATCTGACTCCCGCCGAAAATTGCATAGATCTCAGAGTATTTTTCATTGTCAATGCTGGCACCTCTCTTCTGAACCCAGAGGGTTAGTTCACTAAATTCACGATGAAATTAATCAATTCTGAGGTCTGCCAGCTGCAAAGCCTCCTAAGTTTTTCTCATGCTCCGCTTGGATATGGCGCAAACAGGCTTTTTAGAGATTTTGCTATTCGATCTGATTTCTTTCTTGCTTTCCTTGTCTCATTAGTCAATTTGAGACACTGTGACTATTTTTGAGCCTCAGATGGCTGAAATATTCAATCACACTGAAATCAAACAACAGGGTAACTATCATATAAAGTGATTATGAACACTTACACCCGATCACCTATGCAGCTGGGTTTGAGTAAGGACAAGTGCTTCCATTTGGTCGGCCTCATAATGTCATTCTCTGTATCACCTCATTCTGTCTCTCCTCTTGCATCCTGGTCTAAATCCAACTTCCTCACATTTGGTTGGGACATTTTTCTCCACATCATTCAACTTATTCACATGGCTGCCTTTGTGTGCCAGGGCTTTCCATAAAGATATTCCCAACATTGCCATTCATCATCTCACTATTGGGCTTTTATTTTTGGCATTCTAGCGTCTCACCTTTGTGCATATCTTGGTATACCCGCCCTTCGCCTGCCCTTACCCATTTTTTCTGGTTCTACCTAACAAGTTACAAATAGCTTAAGTTAGTTGGCAGTGCCTTGAAAGAGATGATGAATCGGAGACTCGGAGTACTGGTACATTACCATATATTGAAATTTGTTCTATACCTCATGGACTCACATGGATGAGTAAAAATAATGTGAGCAATATGGTATGTACTTATTCACAGTTTTTGGAGGTTATTTATTTCTGCTCTGTTATAGGCCAATATGGAAACGGGAATGTCCTAGTCTTGTCATGCCTTCCTTTTTCAATGCATATATTCACCCACAACGTGCATAGAGGCATATACTAACACATGACAAAATAGATAGTTAGGATAGGCAGATAGAATAAAGGTATGCAATTAATGTTGTTTTTTCGTAGGCCTGGCTTATTGTCGGTAGCAGGCACAGTATGGTTTCATCGCTTTCTTGTAAGTAGTACTTATTTTTTTTTAAAAGTAAGACTGTACATATGTCGTGGTATGGGAACTAATTGAATATTATTGAACTGTTATTTATGTGGCAAAAGAGAGCAAAATCGAGCGGTATAGTAATAAGTATGCCGAAAACGGGGTTCAGTGTGGAATTTGCCACCGTGTGACAAATATCTTCAAAATTTCGTTCTTCCTTAAAATGATTGACCTGCATGAAATTTACACCTTAAGCTTAAGTCTTATGGACAAAAAAAAGAGATGAATGGTGGAGGAGCAAGGGAAAGAGCAGCATCACGTCATCACGTCATCTGGTGAGCACTCGGCGTCGCCGACCACGAGGCCGGCCTGACGGCGAGAAAGTTTGGGGGTTGCCAAATAAGCAACCCGGTTGATACTGGGGTTGATCGTGTCATAGGGGTTGCTGGATAGAATAATCCTGTCAATGACCTTCAATGCGGAAGACAGATGAAGAAATAAAATTAAGCACGATTTTTTCAAGTCCTTTTCATTATCGAACCTAAAACTTGCATGTTATCCTTACTTATGTATTATTATATAAGTCTAAAGCCTTAGATTTCAAGGTCTTTCTGCGAAGCTTACAGTGGCAGAAAACCATCGTCTTATGGCATTATCAGAAACACGCTATTTTAAATTTCTAATCATTTTCACAGGCAATGACGCTGCCGAAAATCGGTACATAAGCCTATGTGGGTATGAGAGGAGAAATCAGATGATGGGAAAGGTATGTCATCTTTCTCGCAAGTTTTGTGCTGTTAGGTTACGGTATAGGCCACTGAATATCCCGGGATTCATAATTTAGACCGTTTAAATGCTCGAGCGCGACGGTGTTACACCTTGTTACACTTATTGAGTTTCTCTCATGAATGCAAAGAGCATATGTCGGAGTCACCGGAACTTACATCTGCGGACCTACGACCCGAACAACGTAATTTTGCCCGAGTGTTCGAACCAACCATCATCTGTCATCTTTACATTCAAGTCCCACCACTTGATCCGCACAAGAGGTGAAACTGCAGTAATTCGTATTCGATTTGTTGAGTTTACTAAAGGCTGACAAGCCGCAGCATGGGGTACTCTTGAATCCTCGTTACTTACTAGTGAAAGATGGGTTATATCCACCCTGCGAGCTCTGCAAGCTGATTAATGGCTTCTATGAAACGTCCTTGGGACTCCTTAGACTACCCAGATACCTGGAGAGAAGGAGAGAACCAGGAATGTTATCGATAAGTAGCTAGTCGACTCCCTCGGTGATTGTGTATGTTCCGGCTATGGTCCCCCTGCATTAGTCCTTAATGATTCCGAAACTGATTTGACTCAAGGTAGAGGATATTCTGGAACGTTGTTTCCGCAGGGATTGATCGTATCGTATCCCGGACATGACTTTTACTGATGTACACCTTGCTTGCAATGCGAAGCCCGAGAAGCCGTCCTTCTTACAGTTCCTTGATGGTTGTATTTTTGGGACAAAGAAAATTTCTTGCCGCGCTGGTCTCATGATCTCTAGTAGAAAGCCTGAACCGACACGAAATTTTCTTCACCTTATTTCGCCGCCGACTAAGGCTTACGGTGTCAAAATTCTATTTCTCACAAGTTCTGAGTCGGCAGTGATCTACTCTTTTCAAGGACTATTCCAAGCCTCGAGTTTTTGATGGTCAGGCGGGCCGGCCACTGCGAAGCCACCTGTTTCTCGTAAGTGGCTGTTTATTGATATGAAACCCCCAGTAACGATCATCTCGATCATCGCTCCTTGACATTGATGGACAATTGATTTTTTGACGGGATCAAGTGGGAAGGACGTCGGCTCGTAGCTCGGGCGTCTCGCCCTTCTCTATCTATGTACTTCTGTATTCATTAACTTTTTGACGTGAGAAGGGTCAGCTCAACGTCAAGCTTACACCTCATAAATTCTATTTTTCTGACTGAGAGCTGTCAACAGAATGAACAAAGCTCTCAAAGTCACGATTTAAACATTTTTCTTTCCCAATTGGTGTCAAGTCCAAAGGTGCGCTGATTCTTCAAAGTAAAGCGACTCTGAGTCTAGGGCAGCGGTGAGAATTCTGTTAGATATAACATACGTGTCGCCGCTCGAGCTCGAATTGATTGGCGTAGTCTATTGAGTTGGAATCACAGGAAAGGTACGATATCTATTTCAAGCTCAGAGTTCCTATGCCGTGGCACGGTCCAAAGTCAGTGTCAACATGAGAAGCATGGGATCCCGAAGTCGGTGCGTATTGCACATTCAACGATCGTTGAATCAGACTTCTTTGATTTCCTTGATCCCGATTCTTTACCAGAAAAATTGAGATAGGGAGGAAGGGGAGTTAACGGTACTCACTTTGGTATCATGAGACTCAATACTGATACACGATGTGCTGGGCCCCGAAAGGAAATCTGACTGACCCATCTCCGATATATAATAAGTAGGGACAGTCGGCAGCGTTGTGACGAGAGTCTGTCCCTGTCCCTCTACCTTCCTCGTCATCCCCTCAAACCTCCACTGTACGTGCCTCTCAGCAATGCCTTTCGACCATACCCTGGGTAATCTAACTCTCGTTATCTGGAATGGAATGAACGACTCACTTATATTCGCTTCTGACCATGCAATCTAGGTGTTCTTGAAATCGGAATCGTCATATCGGGCATTCTATTCGGTATGGTGACTACCCAAGTGTATGTCTACCACAAAAACTTCCCAAAGGATTCGTTATTGTTGAAGATCGGCTTGGTGAGTCAAACAACTTTTTGTGACAAGCTCTTGAGTCTTTGAAGAAAGCAAGAACAATGCTAACGACGAAACTCCCCTCTTAACAAGGTGGATGCTCTCTGGTTAGCCTTACATCGTCCCTCGAGTTTATCATGTTCAATCATTACTGATTCTGGGCCTCAGGCTTATTGAATTTGGACATACGGTCTGCATAACTCATGCTTTGTACGACTACACTGTATCCCATTACGGAGATCCAAAAGAGCTTTTATTAGCTCCCAAATCCCTTGGAGTAGCCGTACTTTTTCATGGAATTGCCACAGTCATGGGTGAGCCCCTCAGTCAAGCTGGCTATCAGACGAAGCTTGAAGCATAACCGTTCTCTCAAACCATTCCGAACAGTCCAAGCATTCTTCACCTATCGAATTGTTCAATTTTCGAAGGTCGAAATCGACCAGAACGTGACCCATACTTTAGCCTGGGTTAACCTTCTCCCTCTCATCATCCCCATTGTCAGCAGCATCCTCATGCTTACGCAACTCATCGCAGTTACAGTACTGAGCGCAGAAGCCCTCATAGTGGCAACCAAGAGTCTCGTGTTATATTTGGAAAAATGGGAATGGCTGCTCACTACGGCATTGGTGCTGAGGTCCGCTGCAGATATCTTAATATCCGGAGCATTGGTTTGGTTTTTGATTGGCGAAAGAAGTGGGGCTTATAAAAAGTGAGTCATTTATTGCCATAAACACTCGATGTTGTTCCCAGGGAGCGGAAATAATCAAACGTTGATGCTGATGATGGCAATCCAGAACCGTACAAGTGGTCGATAAATTAATTCAATGGGCAATTGGTGAGCAAGAAATAGATTATCTCAAACGCCGCTCGAGTCTTAAATCCTTTATGAACAGAGACGGGAATCATCACCAGGTGAATTGACTATGAATTCAAGGATCACAAATTACTAATACCTGCCACAGCATGCTCGGGATTATCATCTTGATAACTGTATGTACTTACATTGATTGTCTATCCTCAAGTGGACCTTAGGCTGATTCAGATCTTCGATCATTAGTATCACACCAACAGACAAAATTGTATGCTTTTTGAATACTTACTTCTGAGAGATCGTAAACTCAGCCTGACCTTTATCAGTTGCATGGTTAGCGCTATTCATGGTTCTGCCGAAAGGTAAGTTCTTTTCATTTAATTTGATGGAGGACTGCATACTAATAAATCCACGTTATCACCAATAGTCTTTTCAAACACTTTGCTCGCAAAGTACGTGTTTCCGAAAGTTTCATTCAAATGTTACGAGGTTTTAATTGTTAATCTAATCTAGCATGAACTCCCGAGCTCATCTACGAGACATGCAAAGCTCTTATGCTGTAAGCAGTAGTAGTGCACCTTCATCAACAGTAAGCTCGCAATCTTTTGAACGAGCGGTTTCCATGGACTTGTTCCTTACTTATGTATCTATACGTACAGCCCAGTGCACGTGTTGGTACTTTCCGGGCCAGAATGGGAACGGGAGGAGACAGTAACGTTGCCGTCACAGTTGTCACCCAATCTGACTCTGAGATGGATACGTTTGATATAGGAAGGGGATGGGGGAGGGATCAAGACATCAAATCAGGATTTGAATGTATGAAATTTATCTGTTATGTTGTGGGATTTAGCTGACGCACTTTTGCCACAGCACCAAAAATACCGGAATCAGTGTAATGAGCTGTAAAGTGTATGTCTTTGTCTTGAAACACTATTTTTGAGGGTCGGTGCTTGAAGCATCGCGCAAGGGATTTGATTGTCATTTATTTACTACATATTACCATTTTCTGATGATATCCACCTGTGCGATTATGTATTTAATATCCTAATATCCAGAATTTACACTAAAGTCTGTATGGCCTATCCAACAGAGAGAATCATTACACATCACTTGGTGAAGTTCGATCGTGGACCTGTATATTACTTCTTTTTTGAACGGAACTCCCACATGATGGGCAGGTTTCAAATGAAGT
Source organism: Dendrothele bispora CBS 962.96 (assembly GCA_004369135.1). Classification (NCBI taxonomy): domain Eukaryota; kingdom Fungi; phylum Basidiomycota; class Agaricomycetes; order Agaricales; genus Dendrothele; species Dendrothele bispora. The sequence goes on from ML179555.1 coordinate 19,810, forward strand.
TAAAATTTGGGATGTTATACTTGAATTTGTGGCAAAATGAATGCTATCATTTTCCAAACTTGCATTTTTTGCAAAAATGATTTCATAAGAGGATTGTCTTGACCGGGTTAAAAGGATTATTGATGCCATATAGATGCCCTAGATATAAATATTATGCGTGAGATTTATTGATTTCAGTCACTTAGCTTACAGAAAAATGGGGCAGCACCCAATCAAACCCAAAAACTCCGGTGTGGTCATAATCTGTCAGCTCCATGCAAACCTAAACAGACATCAGAACACAGGTTCACGAAAAAAGGAAGAAAGAAAAGAAAGAAAGAAAGAGTTTCTTCACCCAAAATAAGCAATATAGCATTCCAGATTCAACCAAGACCAAAAATATCTTATTGACGATTTTGTTCAGGCTTTCCTTCGCGAAATACTGCCGGACGAACTGACGATATTGCCTAATATAGAAATAATTGCCCGGACCAACCTTTGAGACATCAAGATAAAATCCATACCAGGCTCTATATGCAATGAGCAATGTTGTACTGAGATTGGTGAACAAGAGACAAAACGTCCCTAGTTCATTTTTCTCAACATCTGAATATATATTGCCTTTAGAATATGTTTGAAGGACATTGAAAACAGCCAAAGCGATCGAAGTGGCTTGCAAGCCAATATTCAGTGTAAGTATACATGAGCAGGATCATAAGTACACACCTGCTGTCGCCAAGATACATACAGCCAAAAACATCCGAACAAAAATGTTGTCATTCCATATAATCCACGTTCGCCAAACCACAACTATGTCACTCAAAAAGTACTGCGCATTGGGTAAAAATCTCATCAGCTCACACTACATAGCTATAACTTCAACGTGACGCACAGCTGTTCTTTCAAGCATTTCTAGAGCGGTCCATAAGCCTTTCCTTAAATTTGAATCACGAAGAGAAATAGAGAGAGTAATGTCTTGAATCCCCATGACCGGAACTTGTATCATATAAAAAAGAAGGCGGATGATGATGTGTGCTGTTGATATCGCAAACATGAGGAGTAGTGCGGTGAGCAGAAACATCCTAGGTCTTGATAAAGGTTGACATCTATAACTCAAGGTCGTGGGTTGTGAGCATTCTTAGCCATTCTAATAAAATATAGATCTGGCTTGGCTTACATTATGTGGTAAACCGCCATTGTGTTCAAGGCCACAAACAGACCTAGTAAAGGAGATGTGAGATTGAGATTTGGAAGCAGTTGGTCATCCGAGAGTCTGACCATATGATATTGCTTCTACCGTTATTATACAAAGTCTGAGATGGAGTGCACTTTTGTCTATCTCCAAAATGTCGAAAGAAAATCCAGAGGGGATGTTCGCTTCCATTTTCTCCCGACGGAGGTTTCCTCGAGCGAGAGGAATATGTATATAGTAAGAATCCACAACCGCCCAATTTATATAGTCCATAGTGTCCCTCACACCGAAATAAAGCAGTGTTCGTCGTAATACCGAGACATTGAATTAAATTCAATCTCCGCACCTCACACGGACATTCTGCCCGCCCTACCGCTCTCATCTGACACGGTTTTAGGATTTAATTCTTCCCAAGAGCATAACCATAGTGTCGCTCGAGGGGAACATGCACAGCTTCCAGGACGTTTGGGTGAATTGGATTGTATTAAATTTGTGTATTGTCGACAATAGAACCCGTCCGTGATGCGCCACTATCACTTTACCAGCCCACATCTCTGTTGATCACTTGCATCGTCCACTGAGATTCACTCCACCCTCGTAAAGAAGGGAGTATTAGGCCATTAGGAACACATCTGAAAGTGTTGGCTACAAGTTGTTCACGCGACTCGGAGGTTTTCTGACGAGACTCGTTGGTGTTTGAGTTCAGGTCCGTCCGCGTATCTCAAAAAAAAATTCAAATGCTCAGTGTGTCACTGATTCACTGCCCTCGTCCGAGTTGGATAGGGTTTCAATGTTAGCCATCTGCATGCACACCGTCTAAGTCTTGTTTCAATCAAGTGTTCAGTCACGGATCAGACCTGAACTGTTCATGGTTCATTACGCATCACAGACTGATCCAAACACCTGTGACACTCACTGTACACACCTTTCCATAAGACAAAATCAGAATTTCGGCCTGTGACCATAGTTGGTAGACTAATAGGTGGTTGCATAGGCAATAAACTTTAAATAGGTACTAAACATGCAAAATTGCCCGAAATCGGTCCAAAAGGTTACAAAAAAATGAACTGGCAAACGGTAAGTCTGTCACCAGGCTGATGATCGAACGAACAGTTTGCATCACGCGTCACACCCACTAAGCACTTGATCGAAAAGACACGGTACTATACGAGAAACCAGACTTTCTGTCTGGCTCGATAAATCTTTTTCACAATCCTTTACGTTTCGTGAAGTGACTGAACCATCCAGAGAACCATAAAATATTACTCGTAAACAGACATTTGCTGGCCATTGTAATTCCATCTACCAACGAGTTAAAGGAGACTGCGGAGTTCCTTGGCATGAACAAAGAAGACATGGAAACACCCGTTGTATTTTCTCAAGATGAGTCAATGATCACAGGCGTTACAATTTTCGGTGTCGCTGATATATGCTAACGCTCAACGGCGAATAAACGAGGAAAAGAATTTTCGGTGTCATCCGTAAAAGAAACTTTAGTGCTAGAATGCTATAGGCGTTTATAATAAAAAGAGCTATTATGACCGTTTGTGAATAGCAGTTGCGAAATACTTTAAAGTATACCGTTTCTTATCTACTTCGCATCGAATAACAAAGTATCACTTACTCATCCACCTACTTAAAATGAGTTGAAAGACAACACATAGGAAGGAAAGTCTTTACATATAAATGACCTGAAATTTTTTCTCTCTAGTGCTTGCTTAAACCCCAGGTTCTCGGATATGAGGAGGGAGAGGATCGCATCGACCGGCAGATGACTCAGGCAGAGATATAGACAACTAAATCTCTGCAAAAACCTGCATACTTTTTGTAACTCTCCAGGCACTACGGTTCAGGATGAATTGACCGCACACCAGATGAAATGTTTCCTCCCACTCGATTGTAAAGCGGCACTGTTTCCAACTTTCATTCTGTATTGAGCATGTGCCAGCTTTTTTGCTTGGCCAACATCAACGGTCTGGACGGGCATTAATCAAGTTACCCCTCACCCCACACCCTTGATAATCTATCACAACTTGTAATTCTACGCTGATAACCTTTTCAAGCCTAGCTCAAGCATATACCACTTAACGACATCCAAGTATTTTAAAAGACTTCGAGTTCCGGGTACTAGAGTCTCTTGTATTGAAATAAGATAGCACATAGACGCCGTGGTTCACGGCCTATCAAAGGCCAACTCCAGTTCAGTATACCGAAAGCTTCCAACTTTTCTGTATAAATAGTAGACCATCGAAATCGTAAGCACGCACCTGAACCACTCGCATAGCTCGAAAACTCAGCAATGTCTCGCATCCCAGACTATCTGAAGACACCTCACTCCATCTCACCTTCGTTCCACTTTCGAGTCGGCGAGAAACCAAAGGGATCTGAAGTCGCCAAGCCCGAACAGCCGGTAAACGAATTCGGTTATCCCCGACCGGGTATTCAGTCTCCGACGCCTTCGGCAGCCACTGCCGCGCATTACTTTGTAGATGACGCGACCTGGAGCGCTATCCTGGACCATGGTGATTTCGACGATGTCGTGGTGGGGAGTGGACACTGTGCTCTCGCGTACGTGGATGAAGCGTTGAAAAGGGATCCTCATCGCAAAATCCTCATCTTGGAGCGTGGAGGTACGTTCCCCTCTGTCTCTATTATCCAAGTTTAACTGTTCTGAACTTCCAACGTTTAGGATTCTGGCTCCCTGAGCACTTCCAAAACCTCCCTTTGCCCTTCAAAATGGTTCTCGGTGGCCCTTCGGAGACTTTCCCGTGGACACTCTCTACTAAAACAAGACGCATCCCTGAGCTTGGGTTCATGCACGGAAGCTGCCCGTTCTTCGGTGGTCGTAGCACGTTCTGGTCCGCTTGGTGTCCGACTCCTACTCCAGAACTCATGAGAAGCTACCCAGAATCCATGAAGAAGACCGCAGAGTCTCCCGAGTTCTGGAAAAAATGCAAGTCGTTGCTTCGTGTCACTCCTGCCGACCAAATCAGCGACCAGATATTCGCGGAACTCCAGATCGACATCGACGACGCGTTGAAACGCGGACGTGAGGAGGGTAAAATCCCGACGGCCGATGTTACGGAGCCTGCACCGTTGGCAGTAGGCAGAACCACGCCAACCTCCACGCTCGCGTTTAACAAATTTTCCACTCCAGGTCCTCTGCTAGCCCTCCAACAACGCCAGACGGTTCTAGCAGGGCGGAAACAGGGTAGCCCGCTCATGATCGCTACGGACTGCGTGGTTGAAAGGTTCCATGTAGACGAAGACGAAGATCACGCTGTCACGGTTCTCGAGACTTCTCGAGGTGACTTGTGTTTCCCTAACGGAAAGACGAACCTCATCTTGGCGGCAGGTGCGATCCCTGCGACCACCATGCTGCTCAACTCACTTGAAAGCATGCAGACGCGAGCTGGGAAACGATTGACGGGTCATTTCCTTTCGCACATCGTCGCGCGATACCCAATGAACAACAACCGTTACGTGCTCAAAAGCTACGGTGAAAACTACAGCAGCCTGCAGAGCGCGAACAAAGAAAAGTGTGGGATCAGCAAAGACAGATTGGAAATCGCTGCGAGCTATGTTTCGGGGAAAGATCCCAAGAGCGATCACCAGTACCATATCCAGGTTACGGCCATTCACTCTCCTCACCCTGAGTCGGATGCTGAAGACGCAGGAAGGGAGTGTCCAGACTATGCTGCCGCGGCTAGTGCAGAACAATTGAAAGGTTCCGAGAAATACATCGTTCTTGGTACGTCGTTTTCATCGATTTCTGTTAATTCTACTAGATCGAAGTTAACCCAGAGTGAATTTTTTGTTAAACTTGAAACTTCTTAGTGTGCGCTTCGCTTGGTGAACTCGATGAAAATAACACCAATTCTTGGGTGAAGAGGAATCCTCAAGATCCAGATGTCACGACCAACGTGAAACTGCAAGTCACTTTAACGGACGTCGATCACAGTCTCTGGGATGTCATGGATAAAGCAACGTAAGTCAACACGCATACACGGATAGAAAGTCCTTTTGCATTAGAAAAACTGATCAAATTTCATCCTTATAAAACAGTTTCGACTCTATCAAAGCCATGGCCCAATCCGAAGCCGCCAACCTCGAATACTGGCACGACAGCGGCTCAGGAGACGGTTCCGGCACATGGAAAAAGACCAAACCCGATTCCAAACAGAACCGCGTTCCAGGCGTGGTCCATGAAGCTTCCACGTTGTACATGGGTCCTAAAACCGATCCACACGCGGCTGTGGACGAGATGTACAGGCCTTATGGGTGTAAGAACGTTTATGTAACTGGTGGGGCTATTTTCCCCGCCGCGGGGAGTTGGAATCCCACATTGACGATGTGTGGTTATGCTCAGGATTTGGCTAGTAAAATCGTTCCGCAAAAGTCGTAAAGAAGAGTTTGATCCAGCCTGGTCCCTTTACTGTTTTCCATGCATGTAAAGTATACGATTGATATGGTAGTCTGGCATCTCCAATCCTGATATGCACCTAATGTATTTCTAAAATCACAAAGGAAAAGAAATGCTAAATGATGATATTTGTACTCGAATTCAACTTCAGGAAATCTGAAGACACGGACACACAGACACACATGCATCACAAATCATAAATCGTAAGTAGTAGTAGTACACAGTACACAGACACTTTCGGACTTGAGTGTTACAGAAGGAAGATTCTAAAAACAACGAGGCACTCTAGTTACTAGGATGCTACCGACTGCAAGCTCATGGGGACGAAGCGATCATCGATCTCGATCAGTACTAGCAGTCTCAGACTGAAGTCGAAGAGAAAGATGGCGAGAGTCTAGACAGTACGGATTCACCTGAAGACAGATCTAAGGACGATACGACTCATGTTGGGAGTAGAGGTGGAGGGAATGCGAGTGGAACGGCAAGAGGCTCCCGCCATGTAAGCGACGAAAGTCCGATGCATTCGTATACTTATAAATTTACTAGTATTCGGGACTTTCCCCGGACGCCGCGGATAGGCTCACATCGCGAGCATCCTAAAATGCTCCAGAACCTCCCCCGTCGCTGGGGGGGCTTCGTCTCAAGCGTCGTCGCTTCGCTCCTCCCCTGTTCCGCTTCACGGAGAAAAATTTACATCGTACACTGCCCGTTTTGCTCGCTATGTATATGCTAGCGTTAGTGAATGCTTAATGCTCTTAGAGCTAATTTCATAATTATACGGAATTCGCAAAAAAAAATTCCTGAGGTTACCCTGCGATCGAACAGCTTTATCGGCTTCGGTCTAAGGATTTGAAGCCCGATATTATATGTATGTGCTAAATAAGATTTGCGGTTTGGCACTTGAAGGCTGGTTTGCTTGGCGAAAGCAGGGTGTTACAGAGGATGTGGGGGACACTGGATGGATGGCACGAAGGAGATGGAGGATAAATATGATGGTACCCTCAGCCTGTTCCAGTGAGATATCTGAGGTTCCAAATCCCTACCAATCAGACCAAATATCCAGATCAAATTCGCTCATCACGCATAGAATAGGTTCGATGTGCATATTATTGCAAAAGCGTAGAGATAGAGCAAGGATATCTAGAAGAGCGATTCTGCAACGGACACTTGTCAATAAAGACAAACGTCCGGGGGTTCGGTGAAGCTATAATTGCGAGTGCAGCAAGCAATCATATCAACCACAGTTATACCGAAAACCCCGTTCTCAGTACACATAATTTCTTCAACACGCAAAACCCTTCATTTAGCCCCTATTCCCTTTTTAGAACATTTGACTTTTGATCGGTCTCTTCTCTTCTCTCCCATACTCTTCATCCGACCCAACGCTTTCATCGGTTGAGCACTTGCCAAGCGGGCGTTCGAGTTTTCAAATTTCAAGGCTTGGTCGACCCCTGCTCAGTCGCATGTCGTCTGATGATATGTAGTCCGATGAGGATATCGGAGAGGGCAGAAACTCCGTTTTATTTTCATGTGATTTTACAATCTTGTCATATTTACTTTCATTAACCCGTCATCCTTCCCCAACGAAAGCGATTCTATACAACTCTATTCGATCCTTTCTCCTTTCTCGACGTACTTTTCTTTCCTGTAGGGTGCGCACGGACCACAAGTCATAGTATAAATAGGTATTAAATCTGTATGCTAGTATAGCAAACCACCCCACTTCGCCATTATCTTTCGCTCGAGCCTTGAGCGACCTTTGACACCAAATTGCGAACCTTTTGAGCCTCGCTTTACTGTCTTCTTCGCCTTGCATTTTGCGAGCCTCGTGTCACTAACTTCGCTTATATTCTATTGCTACGTGGCTTTTTCTTTCGTCTCTCCTACTCAATTCCCGACTCTCGACTCCGCTGCCCTCGGTTGTGCAGTCTCCTCCTTTACCACTTGAGCCACTCACAATCAAAGTTCAGCCATGTCCCACATCCCAGACTATTTGAAGACACCCTACTCTTCTTCATCTTCATTCCATAATCGAGTCGGCGAGAAATCTGAGCCGCTAGTAAAGGGGTTCGGTTATCCCCGCCCAGGTATTCAGTCTCCGACGCCTTCGGCAGCCACTGCCGCGCATTACTTTGTGGATGACGCGACCTGGAGCGCTATTCTGGATCGCGGTGAATTCGACGATGTCGTGGTTGGGAGTGGACACTGTGCTCTCGCATACGTCGATGAAGCGTTGAAAAGAGATCCTCATCGCAAAATCCTCATCTTGGAGCGTGGAGGTAACGTTCCCCTCTACCTCTAATAGTAATTATCCAAGTTTAACTTGCTTCCGGCGTTTAGGATTCTGGCTCCCTGAACATTTTCAAAACCCTCCTTTGCCCTTCAAAATGGTTCTTGGTGGCCCCTCGGAGACTTTCCCGTGGACGCTCTCCACTGAAACAAGACGTATCCCTGAGCTTGGGTTCATGCACGGAAGCTGCCCGTTCTTCGGTGGTCGTAGCACCTTCTGGTCTGCTTGGTGCCCAACTCCCACTCTAGATCTCATGCGAAGCTACCCAAAATCCATGATGAAGACCGCAGAGTCCTCCGATTTCTGGGAAAAATGCAAGTCGTTGCTTCGTGTCACTCCTGCCGACCAAATCAGCGACCAGATTTTCGCGGCACTCCAGACCGACATTGACAACGCATTGAAAAGCGGTTGCAAGGAGGGTAGAATCGGTCGCGGGGAGGATGGAAAACCGACGGCTAATGTCACGGAGCCTGCACCGTTGGCAGTAGGCAGGACCACGGCAAACTCCATGCTTGCGTTCAACAAATTCTCCACCCCAGGTCCTCTGCTAGCTCTCCAACAACGTCAGACGGCTCTAGCGAGTTGGGAACAGGGCAGTCCGCTCATGATCGCTACGGATTGCGTGGTCAAAAGGTTTCATGTAGATGAAGATCAGAAAGTTGACCCTAGGCCTGTCACGATTCTCGAGACCTCTCGAGGTGACTTGTGTTTCCCCAACAGAAAGACGAACCTCATTTTGGCAGCGGGTGCAATCCCTAATACGACCATGTTACTCAATTCGCTCGAAAGCATACAGACGCGGGCCGGTAAACGATTGACCGGACATTTCCTTTCGCACATCGTCGCGCGATACCCTATGAACAAGGACCGCTACGGTGAAGGCCACAGCAGCGCGAACGAAGAGAAGTGTAGGATCAACAAGGAAAAATTGGAAATCGCCGCGAGCTATGTTTCGGGGAAAGATCTCGACAGCGAACATCAGTACCATATCCAGGTTACCGCCATTCACTCTCCTCACCCCGAGTTGGATGCTGTAGACGCAGGAAGGGAGTGTCCAGACTATGCTGCCGCGGCCAGTGCGGAACAATTAGAAGGTTCTGAGGAACACATCGTTCTTGGTACGTCGCTTTATTGGTTTCGTTAATTTAGATCGACGCTAACCAGAGTACTGCCAAAATTTCTAGTGTGCGCTTCGCTTGGTGAACTCGATGAAAACAACACCAATTCTTGGGTGAAGAGGAATCCTCAGGATCCAGATGTCACCACCAACGTGAAACTGCAAGTCACTTTGACGGACGTCGATCGCAATCTCTGGGACGTCATGGATAAAGCAACGTAAGTAACACAGAGAAGTAAACTGAACTGACCAATTTCATCTTTATAAACAGTTTCGACGCCATTGAAGTCATAGCCCGATCCGAAGCTGCCAATCTCGAATACTGGCACGACAACAGTTCAGGAGACGGTTCTGGCACATGGAAAAAGACCAAACCCGATTCCAAACAAAACCGCGTTCCAGGCGTGGTCCACGAAGCTTCCACGTTGTACATGGGTCCTAAAGCCGATTCACACGCGGCTGTGGATGAGATGTACAGGCCTTATGGATGTGAAAACGTTTATGTGACTGGTGGGGCTATATTCCCCACAGCGGGGAGTTGGAATCCCACTTTGACGATGTGTGGTTATGCTCAGGATTTGGCTAGCAAAATCGTACATCCGAAAAAGTCGTAAAAGTTTGATCCAGCCTGGTCCCTTCACCGTTTTCCAAGTATGTACAGTATACGACCGATGTGATAGTCTAACATCTCCAATCCCGATATGCACCCACTGTATTTATAAAACCGCAAAGAAATGCCAAATGATGATATTATTTGTACGCAGTCTATTCAGATTCAAGTTCGGAAGCATCAAACGATACCAATCAATGACAACGCCCTCACCCCTCCTTAAACATGTGCAAACCTGATTCAGAAGGAACGATAAACAACACGCATACATCCATCAGAAATCGCAGATCATTAATCGTAAGTAGTGGTACGCAGTACACAGACGTCCACTTTCAGACTCGACACAATAGCACTCTCGCGAGCTGTAGGTGACCTCGAATCAAAACTCAAGAACTTAACCGTCATTGAAAACGGTCATGACAAGAAAAGAAACGTTGACTATGGGACAGAAAGAGCTATAAGACAAGTAGAAAGAGAGTTGAAGGAACGAACAGTAAAAGAAAAGAAGAGTCAAATAAAAAAAAAACACAACAAGCCTTAAGCACTCAAACCGCAGCAAAATGTTTCGCAAAAGTCGTTAAAGAAGAGTTTTGATCGCTACGTGCAGTAGCCTGTCGATCTCCTTCTATACATACTGTTTTCCATATGTATATGTACAGTATACGATATAAAATCGCAAAGAAATGCCAAAATGATACTATTTGTACATGCACAGATTCAAGTTCGGGAGCATCAAACGATCAACGAATGACAACTTCCTCACACCTCCTTAAACATCTGCAAATCTGATTCTGAAGGAACGATAAACAACACGCATACATCCATCACAAATCGCAGATCATTAATCCTAAGTAGTAGTACACAGTACACAGACACTTTCGGACTCGACACACTAGCACTCTCGCGAGCTGCAGGTAGGTAACCTCGGATCAAAACTCAAAGAAAAACCGTCATTGTAAACGACCATGGCAAGAAAACAGACGTTGACTATGGGACAGAAAGAGCTAAAGAACAAGTATAAAGAGAGAAGAAACGAACAGAAAAAGAAAAAGAAAAGAAGAGTTAAATAAATCAAAAAAAAAAACACAACAAGCCTAAGCGCTCAAACCGAAAACATGCATAAGACTCAAGTCATGAACAACGATGCAAAAGACTCAAACCAGACCGTTAACCGTCCCTCCTTCCCTCAGAAAATCGCAATCACTTCCAGCATTCCCTTCTTCCTCCTTCTCCTCCGTATTCCCCTACTGCCACCCTTGCCCCTGCTAAGCTGGCGTCACCGGGTGAACCTGAATGGTTCTGCGCATCCTTGATGCGTTACCCGTGTAAACGCCTTAAACATGTGCAAATCTGATTCTGAAGGAACGATAAAGAACACACATCCATCACAGAATCATAAATTCATAAGTAATAGTACACAAGTACACAGACACACTTTCGGACTCGACACAACTAACACTAGTACTTCTCGCGCGCGAGCTGTAGGTACCCCCTAACACTCGGATCAAAAACTCAAAACTCAAAGAAAAAACCGTCATTGTAAAAACGTCGAACGATCATGGGGCAAGAAGTAAGAAAGAAAACGTTGGACTATGGGACAAGACAGAAAGAGGCTAAGGGGACAAGTAGGCACAAGTAGAGAGGGAGAAGAAACGAACAGAAAAAGAAAAGAAAAGAAGAGTTAAATAAAAAAGCCTTAAGCGCTCAAAACCGAAGAACATGCATAAAGACTCTCAAGTCATGAACAACGATGCAAAAGACCCAAACCAGACCGTTAACCGTTCCTACTTTCCTGCTCCATCCTTCCCTCCTCTCCTCAAAAAATCGCAATCACTTGCTGTCGACCCCGCGGCAACCCAGGTTCCTCAATCTGATCAACCACTTCAAGCAGCCTTGGCCTTATTAGCCTTCCTCTGAGCCCTCGCGTCTCCGAACCTCTTGGTATAAACTTGAAGGATGAATTCCTATCACGACCAAAAAGAGGTCAGCATCTCCTCTCCTCCCAATCCAAACCATCGTAATCCAAACCATCTTAAAAAAAAAAAAAAACAAGACAAAAAAAAAAACACACCCTATCAAAAGTCTTCCACACACTCTCCCTCCCCTTCAACGCCTCCAAATACTTCCTAAACCTCTCATACCTAGGTTCCTTACTCAACACAGTTCCAACTCATTTTGCCATCATTGGCTTGTGTCGTATCAATTGCGTGGTGAAAAAGCGAGGACAAGATTGGGTTTACGGAAAAAGCTCAGTTCAGAGGCTTACCTACACCGTGTTTTGTCATCAGCAGCTGTTTTTGTTTCTTCTCCCACAATTTCAGCGGCTCAAACTCCTGTGCAGTGTGACTTCGTAGTACCCGCTGTGTAACCAGCCAAAAGGCTCTGAACAAGACAGAAGAGGAAGCAAAGGTTGCTCCCCCCTCCGCCAAACCACGTTGGGCTCGTGTTTGAACTCGCATACCTCCTTGGTGTGCGCAGCAAACGCCAGTTTTTCAGCAGGAACGGGTAAAGAAACTGACTGCTCGGCACCCTTTTGGACTGGTCCACCACCATGTCCAAGTTCCTCGGAGGAAGACAAGAATAGAGTTCGGTACTTAATACCCTATCATACGTCAAACTGGAACAACGTCTTAGGTCTGTATGGGTTGATCAATCATAAGTCCGAATATTATTAAACGAAGTTAAGGTCACTATACCTATTCATACCGTTCTTCCCTCCACCTCTTTACTAAGTTGTTTAAAAGTTTATTTCAGCGTCACCGTAGTCGAACAACCTACCGTACTGTAAGCCGTAGTTCCTCGGCAAGGGTTCCATGTGGAGCCATGTGCTCTCACGGCCTAGGACTCGTTTCGAGGCCTATGTAGTTACGGCAACACCATTTAATATATAAGTATAAATCAACGTGTGAGTCTAGAGCGCCCTTGAGATGTTTTGGAAACTTGAGTGAGTCCCTTTGGAGCGTTAACTGTACCGCGTTGTACATTTATGTGCACACTGTTTAACAAATAGGCAGCCCATTGAAATCGTCATCGCTGAAGCATTAATAATAAAAACAGGCTTTTTACCGCACTATGCAAATATATACTTCAGAATCAACTGACTACCCAGGGGCCAGTTATTCCAGCCGGTCGTCGCCACCCATTGTATATCCTTGAACATTCGTTCTTCTTACATATCCTAGATATTCGGCGGCGTTCCCTTAGCTAACAACATTAGTGGAACTTTACCTTACTGCACAAAAATGAGAAGAGAAGAAAAAAATCGCGACTTTCCCGCCTAGCCTTGCTAGCCTTACTAATATTTGGCTCTCTTTGGTCTAACACACATATTTGAGCTTGACTAATGTCAGTCGTGTTTGTTTGAGATGAATGAAGGACGGTTGTTTTGGGTGCTGTTTTTGATTTGCTATGACAGGAGGAGGAGGGTCTGAGAGGAGCGGTCTTGAGCAGAGCTTCAAAATGCTTTCGTTGACGAACAGTCTTTAGGGCGTTCCAGCTAACCATAATCGTCCTTCTTGTCATCATCATCATCACGCTTATTCTGTTACCGTCGTGGGTGCCTTGTCTAATGCGAAATGTGGCGGTTCCATGCAGGGAAGACACATGAAAAAAGAGAAACCCGCAACCGACTTTTTCTTCCCTTTGTTGCTAGACCCATGACAGAATCTAGACGGGCATGCGAGTTGCACACTCAGGACGGAGACCTAAAGACCTAACAGACACCTGATTTGTGTTAGGGTAAACTATAAGAAAGATAGGACAATAAGGGGGAACTGGCTGAAAGAACCCAGGGAGGCCATAGCAGGGAGAGGGCAGCTGAGAGGGGGAGCAGGAGAGTGAGGCAGAGTTAAGTAGGTAAGTAGCGTATGATGGGTAGTAGGGTGTAGATGGCTGGCTGGCTGGGTGAACTGGGTTGTGTAGGTAGGTGTAGTGTGCCTGGTTGTGTGCGGGAACAGATAAACCAGAGGTGGTTAGTGTTTGCGGCGATACTTAGGCTTTTGCGAAAAAATGGTGGAACCGGAGCAAGAGGCCCATTGCTTTGGCCAGGCCTAAGACGGAGAAGGAACTTGCTTGGGGACGGGTTGGAAGTGAAGGAAGAACAAGATAGTGCAAGGAAAAAGCAGCTATATAAGCACTTTTGTGAGGGAAAGGTGAGACGGGACGGGACGGGACGGGAATGAGTAGGCCCCATTGAGAAGGAGGGGGCGGAAGCCGAGCCTTGCTTGCTTATGCCTTATGCTGATATGTTTGTGTAAACATACGCATTGCACACACACACATACGCACACAGAGCTGCTGTGGGGTGGTTTTACCAAAGCATATATGCATGTATCTGCCTCTAGCGAGATCGTCTTCGTCCACAGCTAATGTGAGCAAAGCTTTAGCTAAACCCCTTGTTTGGTCTCACCATACGCAGGTTCTAATTGGGCCGAAGATTCCACGTCAACAAAAAATGAAAGAAGAAAAAGAACAAAAGAAAAAGAAAAGAAAGCCCCTCAAACCGTCTGCACATTAGACAAAAAAACCAAAGGCACAGTTGGGAAAAGAAAACAGCAAGTGTAGGATAGATTGAAAAAGCTAGATGGGGAGGTGTGTGTGTGTGTGTAGGTGAGAGAGAGAGAGGTCCAGGGTCGTTATCGGATGCCGCCGGGGGGCAGGGGCGGAGGGTTGGGAGGGGGAATAGTTGGTTTGATCGGCTTAGGGATCAGGAGGAGCTTAAGGATAGGCTGTAGGTGGGGTGGTGGGGGTGGGAGGAGGTGGGGCGCTGGGTCATTTTGCTCGTTCTCGTTCCAAGAAGTAGCTGCGCCAGTCGTGCTTTAAGCAAGGACGCAAGATATTTAAGGTCCACAACCCCCTCTTCCTTCGCTAACCCCCCAACTACCTCCCCCAACTCTCACACTACTCCAACAACGGAAGAAACCTTCGATTCCCAGTCTGTCTACCCGACTCCCTCTCTTACCCTAACCTTTTCTTCCTCGTTCGTCCTGTTGTTTAGCTGGGTCCGGGGAAGCAGGAGCCGGGTTTGAAGAGTTAGCGTCTGCGACGCTAGCGTGGGAAGCGAGAGGCAACCCTTGAGAGAGAAAGGTTGCTGTAACCCCGCATGCTTCTCCCCCTCCCCTTTTTCCACACCCTC
>ML179555.1:41741-75802 GCA_004369135.1 Dendrothele bispora CBS 962.96
AATAACAAGAAAACGAACAACAAAATAATTCGTTTATGTATCGCAGGAGAACAGTGACAACCAGTTATCATCGTTATCAACCATGTATACGTACATATCCGATCATAAATTATAGGAAAGAAGAAAAAGAAATGAGAAAGAGAAAAGAGAGATGATGCGTATGTATATCTTGCCTAACTTGCTTGTACACTTTCATTCGCAAAAAAGAAAAAAAAACTTGAGCCCTTCCCGCCTACAACAAAAAAGATCAATCAGGACGAAGGAAAAAAAAAAAGAGAATGAAAAAGCAATAACACCCACTTCTATTCCTTTTAATTCCTCCTCGCCCTCCACGTATTCGTACCTCCAACCCCGAAATTCCCAAACGTCCCAGGTCCAGCGCTCAACGGCGTCTGTACTTGTCCTTGTTGTTGTCCTTGTCCCACATCCCCATCAACTCCTCCACCTCCAACCGACTGACTATGCGCATGTCCCCTCCCAAACCCTCCCAACGAAACACCACCTCCAACCGGTCCACCACCACCCGGCCCTCCCATACCCCCCATACCCCCCATTCCTCCACCACCACCCTGATACCCGCCTCCTCCACCTCCTCCTCCACCTCCTCCTCTATACCCTCCACCCGTCCCCGGCACAGCCTGAATACTCAAAAACTTATTCGGCAAAGGCCTCTCCTCCGTATTATACTGAAACTCCAACCCAATCCCATCTCTCTCCCCAACATCCAACAACTTAACCAACTTCCTCCCAATCCCATTAACCACCTCCACCTCTTCCCTCCTCCTAGTCCAAACCTGAATCCTATCAACCTTACTCCTCAACGAAACAACAGCACCACAAATCTCATCAGACCCTTCTTCCAATTCCTCTCCTACCAAAGCCATAGCTAACCAAGACCAACATCGATCGAGCAACGCAGGGTTGTTTTTCATCGTCAAAACCCATTTACCTCCGTTGGCGTTCGCTGGGTCTTCCCACATCGGTTTGATTCCGGATTTGAATAAATGGTAGTTGGAGTTTCGGTCTAGTTTGGAGGGGGGTTTTAACCAGTTGAAGTAACGACAGAAGGCTTCGACAGTGTCGAATGTTCCGATTACTGTCAGACCTGCTTCGTAATCTGTGGATTCGGGTGGTTGAGGGGGACCGGTTGAAGAAGGGAAATCGGAGGTGGATGCGGAAGCGCTGGAAGGTTGAGAAGGCGCTGCTAATGCGCTGTCAGGTCCGGCGCTAGATAAACCCGTGGTAGCAGTCCCTGGAGTGTAAGGATACTTGGCTTTCGTGTCGTGATAAATCGTCCTACGCGTGTCGTCAGAACCAAAAAAAGAAACTAAGGTCAGCGGTGTTGAGATGAGAGCTCACCAAGGGTACTGCAATGGATGTTCCGGCGCTTTCATCGGTATCCCCGGCGTCTTCGGGTCCTCAATCATCTCTGGCTCTGGAGGTTTCGCGGACCCGTCGATGCTCAACGCTCGGGTCTTTGCTAGTCTCGCGGTGATTGCGTCCAGACTGGGAATGTTTTTGTATCCTTTGACCATTTTTTTCTCTGGTAGAAAGGGAAAGAAAAAACGAAAGAGAGGTAGAATAGAATAGTCATGAGTAAAACAGTAACAATAGAGCAAAAAAGAGAGCAGAGACGTACCAGTCAAAGTACTCCCAGGCGTCACCCCACTCGTCACCTCATTCAACTTTTCCAACTTATCACTCGTCAACGCCTCTCCTCCTACTCCCGCCCCCACTCCCCCTGCTCCTACTCCCTCACCACCTACTCCCGTCCCACTACCTCCTCCCACTCCCGCTGCACCACTCTCCACCTCCCCCGTCTCCGTACTACTCGCATTACTACTCCCAACCGAAGAAACAGCCATCGGACTCCCCGACCTCGTCCCAGGAGGATTCACAGCCATAGAATCACCCGAACTAGCCGTAGCAGTAGACATCAAACTAGCGTTCGAACTCGTTCTTAACGCGAAAGCCGCTAATCTCGGTCTAGGCGCCACCATACCCGTAGGGTCGATAGGCGTGGATTCTGTGGAAGAAACCCCACCGTTGGCGGTGGTTGTGGAGTTTGTGTTGGAAGAAGAAGAAGAAGAAGTGGTACCGGGAGTAGAGCTGATGTTAATCCTAGCAGCGAGTTGGTTGAGCGAAGGAAGTCGGTTCGGAGGAGGATTCGCGGTGTTGGAAGACATGGTACGGGTACGTGGAGTGGATCCGTTGGTACCGTTGGTGGGATTAGCGTTTGGAGTGCTTGAAGTTGACGACGCAGTGCTGGACGTGGTCGATGTCATCCGTTCCCTCCCGTTGTTTTTAGTCCTTTGCCCTTTGACCGGGATAAAAGGTCGTCAAAGAGTTGGTTCCCGAATTATTACTGGTAAATACCAGTTGATGCAAGTTTATGCACGTCGTCCGCTGGCTGTCGTTTGGGTTTGTCTTGGTCGTTCGACGTCGACGTATGCAACAGGCGATGACCAAGGAGATCAAACGGGATCACGGATCCACTGATTTTTGGGCGTCCTGTTTGTTTACGATTGATTGGCAAGCACCTCCAGATGTACAGCCACGCTGATCGCTCTTCGGTCCAGAACTCGTTGGGGACACCCATTTGCCCAGCCTGGCTATCAACTGATGTGCTTTTGTATGTAGCGATTTTGTAAACGACGTACACAATCTTCGCTCTCTTTTTTTTTCACTAACACTCGTGGGTTCCTTCATCATCTCCTGGGAGAAACCCAAACGGTTAATCACAGGTGAATACCGTGCCATCTTTCTGTCAAATAATATTTGAGGATTATAATTCTTTGAGAGGGCTCAGAAGAGATCTATAGTCGGAAAAGAGAAAAATATGTGGCAGGCTGTGACTATTTTTTTAGTGAATATTCAATACTAACTTACTAAACCAAGCAGGGTTACGGATAAGGATCAAAACTTCTCACTGTTGGAAAAGCGCCACTTATTAACTGGTTAAGTATAACTTGAAGGCATGGGTGGTTCCTATGAGCTATTATAAAGAAATTTGGTAGCTTTATAGGGCTGATCTTCTGAGTTTATTAGGACTTATGAATCGATATACTTAATAATCCAGTTTCTATTAATCTCGAGGGCAACTGGATAATGGAAAGTACATCGTCCATCCGTCCAGCTGAAATGTTGATTCTCACAGGCTCTTTTTGGCTTCTATCACAACCAAACATTGTAAAGTGAATCCGAGCCCTATAAATGCACTTTGTTATGCGGCGGCCTCTATCATCACAACCAGACATTGTAAAGCGAATCCCCTATAAATGCACTTTGTTACGAGGCCAACTTTAGCTCGGAGGGCTAATTCTATAGACTATTCCTGGGGGTTTCACCAGCGAGATATACCACACAGTCCTGCCAGCCAAATATAGGGGCTAGTAAGTATACTAATGACCTGACAGGCAGTTGTTTGTACAATGGTGAACGGATTATGGAGCCCACTGCACTTTGTAAAGAGCGGAAGTTGTGATCTCATGAAGAGGGAGGGGTAAGGAAATAGTGTTGTTGTGCTACATGTGATTTAGTGCTGGGTTTTGGTGCCAAGAATTGCCGGATAGATGATGTACTTTCCATTTCAAATAATCCGTGTATGCCAGGCTCCAGACACGTGTAGGGGTGAAATAACTCAATTCATCAGATCAACAAAAGTAAGGTTCTACAGCTCAAATTAAGGTTTCAGACACTGAAATATGACATCCTCACGTGCACTTGGATAACTTCAAGTTTGTCCTTCTTTGACATATCTCAGCATCAACCAGGCATACATCAAGATACTTCTTCAAACCCGATCTCTACCATGTCCAGTTCTCCTGGAGATAATGAGACTAGATTCAATCCAATGGAAAGTTTGGACAGTTCAACCACCATGCCTGGAGCCTTTCCAGAAACACCCCCTGCTGGTGTATACACCCTAAGTTTTTTCCCAACTAGAAACCCCACAAGGGTTGATTGGGTGGTAGAAGGTAGGATTTCAACTGGTCCATTATTATCACACCTTATTGAAACTATCTACAGGCCAGGATAAAGATAGCAAACTTCCTGTCCATGGGAAAGTAAACTCAGGTAGGTGATGTCAACCATCTTTTTTTATTCTTGTTTGGTTTGCACAGCTATGCATAGAAGAAAACCTCAGAAGGGTCCCTTCAAATGCTAAATGTTAATAGGTTCATGAAGTGGGCCATGTACTAATTCTTCCAATAGTCAGTGCTTTTCAGGAATCCTCAAACAATATTATTGAGAATTCAACCATCACAACTGTTGGAGGTGATCTCGTCCAATATAACTATAGTAAGGGTTAATTTCAATGATATATATGGTTATCTTAAAATGAATATTAGGTGAAAGTGAAGATTCATTCTTAAGGGGAAAGCTCAATCCAATTGTCAATCCAGCAAGAAAATTTGATCCATGTATGGAAGGTACTCGCCAGAAGCTATTGAAAGATGTTTGTGACTGGGCACTTGACTCTCAAAATACTTTTGCATGGATTTGTGGCATTGCTGGGGTTGTTGGAAAGAGTGCTGTGGCAGTGACTCTAGCTGAACAGTTTCGCAGCATGCAAGATAACTTAAAAGTTTCACTTGCATTGACTTTCCATTGTGTAAAGGGCCAAGAGACCAGTAACCTGTCTTTGTTAGTGCCCACAATGTGTTACCATCTGGCTAAAGTATATCCAGGATATCAAAGAGCTTTGATTAATGTGTTCAACAAGTACCAGTCTTTGAATGGGTCTGGGATACCTCTTCATGAACAGATCAAGCTATTTTTGGATCCATCACTTTTCCAACAGCCATCAGAGAAAGAGATCATAATGATAATTGATGGCCTTGATGAATGGGGAACAGAGTCAGGTCAACAAGTGTTAGTTAAAGGCATAGCTCATCTAGTCGGTTGTGTTTATGGACTTGTCATTATAGTGACCAGTCGCCCCCTGGACTTTGACAAGATGCCAGAGACAGAAAGGAAATTGAAGAAGTTTGATCTCACAAGGGATTATGATGCAAATGCAGATATTGAATTATTTTTGAATAATTCTCTGACTCAGAAGAATACATGTAGCCCAGATGACATAAATAAACTGGTAGCAAAAGCTGGAGGGCTCTTCATTTGGATCATAGTAGCTTTGGAATTTGTAAAAGAAAGTACAGATGAAGAAGGAGCTATGAAGATAATACTTAGGACTGAAGATGATGAATATATGGACAACCCATATGGAAGGCTTGATAAACTCTATAGAGTCATTCTTGAAGACCATTTCAGTGGTATGACCAGCAGCAGTCACTTTAAAGAAGTAGTTGGGGTTATCCTAGCTGCAAGAGAACCTATCTCAACTTTTGTATTGGAACAAATGTTAAAGACCAAGAAGATCAATGAGAAAATTGTTCAGAAAGTGTTGGACAAGATGAGAGCAGTGATATTCGATAGGGACGGAAAACTGTACTATCATTTGTCTTTTGCAGAATTTCTTGGTAGTCAAGACAGATCAGGAGAATGGATGATAGAACAAGGCAATTCACACTTGCAACTGACAAAAGGTTGTTCAGATGTTTTGGAAAGGAAACTGAAATTCAACATTTGCTGCTTAGAAACATCATGCAAGACAAATAAAGAAGTCACAAATCCATCAATCCAAGAGAAAGTAACTGAACATGTCTCAACAGCACTACAATACAGCTGTCTTCATTGGACAGACCATGTGTTAAAGGCACAAGAATGCAATGAAACAAAAGAATTTGTCCTAGGGCTCATAAATAGCAAGAGAATAATATACTGGATTGAATGCTTGAGTCTTATGGATGAAACTGGTGCAATAAGAATAGGTGCCAAAAATATAGAGAGTTGGGGAAATTCTAATAAGGTAAGTTATGATTGAAAGTGCTAAGAGTTGAATGTATTCTTATAAGACTGTGAATCACACAGATAAGTAGTGCAAGTGAAATTGGTAAAGATATACAAAGATTTATGGAGTCATTTTCCATGGTAATAGCAGAGAGTACTCCTCATCTTTACATATCAGCACTTCTATCATCCACAAGACAGTCATTATTGACAGAGCTTGGAAAAAAGCACTTACAGAATACTATCAGGATAAAGGAGTTACACACAATGTCAAGTTCAATGAATTGTACTGAGGTCTTTGAAGGACAATCTCCAGTATTAGGCACAGCATATTCTCCAGATGGGAGGCATGTGGCTTCTGGATCTGAAGATTGCACTGTCAGAATATGGGACACTCATACTGGTGAGCAGGTTGGCCGGCCTCTCCAGGGCCACATACACCAAGTCACATCAGTAGCATATTCTCCAGATGGGAGGCATGTGGCCTCTGGCTCTTCAGATTACACTGTCAGAATATGGGACACTCAGACGGGTGAGCAGGTTGTCCAGCCTCTCTGGGGTCACACAGGTGGGGTCACATCAGTAGCATATTCTCCAGATGGGAGGCGTGTGACCTCTGGGTCTTATGATGAGACTGTCAGAATATGGGACACTCAGACTGGTGAGCAGGTGGGCCAGCCTCTCCAAGGCCACACAGACTGGGTCAAGTCAGTAGCATATTCTCCAGATGGGAGGCATGTGGTCTCTGGGTCTGAAGATTACACTGTTAGGATATGGGATGCTCAGACTGGCAAGCAGGTCAGCCAGCCTCTCCAGGGCCATACAGGCCGGGTCACATCAGTGGCATATTCTCCAGATGGGAGGTATATGGTCTCTGGGTCTTATGATGAAACTGTCAGAATATGGGACACTCAGACTGGTCAACAGGATGGCCAGCCTCTCCAAGGCCACACAGACTGGGTCAAGTCAGTAGCGTATTCTCCAGATGGGAGGCATATAGCCTCTGGGTCTTGGGATCAAACTGTCAGAATATGGGATACTCAGACTGGTGAGCAAGTTGGCCAGCCTCTCCAGGGTCACACGCACTGGGTCAGATCAGTAGCATATTCTCCAGATGGGAGGCATGTGGCCTCTGGGTCTGATGATCACACTGTCAGAATATGGGACACTCAGACTGGTGAACAGGTTGGCGAGCCTCCCCAGGGCCACACAGACCAGGTCACATCAGTAGCATATTCTCCAGATGGAAGGCATGTGGCCTCTGGGTCTTATGATCACTCTGTCAGAATATGGAACACTCAGACTGGTGAGCAGGTTGGCCAGCCTCTCCAGGGCCACACAGACCAAGTCACATCAGTAATGTATTCTCAAGATGGGAGACATGTGGCCTCTGGGTCAAATGATCACACTGTCAGAATATGGGACATTCAGACTGGTGAGCAGGTTGGTCAGCCTCTCCAGGGCCACACAGGCCAGGTCATATCAGTAGCATACTCTCCAGATGGGAGGCATGTGACCTCTGGGTCTTCAGATCACACTGTCAGAATATGGGACACCCATACTGGTGAGCAGGTTGGCCAGCCTCTCCAGGGCCACACAGCCCGGGTCACATCAGTAGCATATTCTCCAGATGGGAGGTATGTGGCTGCTGGGTCTGATGATCACACTGTCAGATTATGGGACACTCAGACTGGTGAGCAGGTTGACCAGCCTCTCCAGGACCACACAGACTTCATCAAATTAGTAGCATATTCTTCAGGTGGGAGACATGTGGCCTCTGGGTCAAAAAATCACACCCTCAGAATATGGGACATTGATACTGGTGATCAGGTTGACCAGCCTCTCAGCCAGGGCCACACAGACTTTATCAGATCAGTAGCATATTCTCCAGATGGGAGGCATGTGGCCTCTGGGTCTTATGATCACTCTGTCAGAATATGGGACACTCAGACTGGTGAGCAGGTTGGCCAGCCTCTCCAGGGCCACACACATCAGGTCACATCAGTAGCATATTCTCCAGATGGGAGACATGTGGCCTCTGGGTCTTTTGATTACACTGTCAGAATATGGGACACTCAGACTGGTGAGCAGGTTGGCCAGCCTCTCCAGGGCCACACAGACCAAGTCACATCAGTAGCATATTCTCCAGATGGAAGGCATGTAGCCTCTGGGTCTTCAGATCACACTATCAGAATATGGGACACTCAGACTGGTGATCATCAGAATATTTCATACACTCATTCACCTCATAATCACTTCACCTTCATTAATTCCCAGGGCTGGCTTTGTTCTTCAGATGAAAACATTCCAGATCCTTCTCTCATCTTTTGGATTCCCCCTGCATTCAGACATGGATTCAGTGATTCTAGACAGATCCTCACCTTTCCAGCAGATGCTCCCAACTGTGCTGTTCAAGTTGATTGGACTGGATTTGCTTATGGCTCTGATTGGACTGATGTTTGGAATGAGAATGGTAATTGATTGAAAGTTTTTTCTGTTTTATGTGCTTGAAATACAAGCAGCAGTTTTCCTTTGGCTTTCATTTGACTTGTAGTTTGTTGCAGAAATAACTTCTTACTTTCTGAATTTGTACCATGTATTTAAGTAGTGAAGTTTGCTTGAAAGAGGTATCAAGTGCAAAAAAAAAATCACCATTTTATACAGAACAGTGCTTCTTGTAGTTTGACTCATACTCACACCTCCAATCAACTGTGAAATAAAATAACACTGATGAATAAATCCCCTGTAAATTTATGTCTTTGTTTTTTTCTCATTTCATATTTTGATCCTTCCTTAGTTTGTGCAAGTTAGAAATTTTATTGAACCACTTCAGAATATTCAGAACATATGTAGGTTGAGTTTTTTCGAAGCTCTTGATAATTATGTTTGGTAAGAAATTGGTAAGAAATATGATTATAATTTATAACAGACAATGGCTAGGTATCTCTAGCCTAGTATCTCATCCAGACAGAGAAGGTTCTTTTTCAAATATTCCACAAGTCCTAGATTGCCGGTGCCCCACAAGACACTTGTTAACCAAAAGGACAGTTGGCATTGAGTGATGAAATTGTAGGTTGTAAGATCACAGGCTGAAGTTCTATACTCGTACTATGTCTGGATCAAATTCAACAAGGCCAGCAGCAAATATAAATTAATAGATATGCCAGTGAATGAATATTTGTGCCGTGCGAGACCCTAGGATTTAAAGTTAGCAATGTCATAACTTGTTACAAGTTAATGCCAATAGCGGAGGGCTGTGGTGAGAGTGAAAGCAGAAGTGTGATTGGATAGCAAAGGATGAACGATAAGCCTGTATGCACCCAAATTTGGGTAAGTAGATGTGATATGTGAGCCTTGAGTGCATGGCTTGGCTTAGCTTGAAGCCTGATATTTTGGTGTATGAGCATGATGCCAGTATTGGTTGTATATGTATGGTGTGGTTGTCCGAGGATACTCCTTAGGTAGGATAAGTGTAGTTTGTCACTCTTAAGCTTCGTTCCCGGGGGAATACTATCATTCTACAGAATTTACATCTGTATTGAATGAGGAAGTACTGTGTCTAAGGTGCCTATCTCGGTGGATAGATGATGTAGATTATGGGTACCTAATTGACTTTTATTTTATTATACACAAGTAGTATATATTCAAGTGTACATGGCTGTATTGAATTCTGTATATGCCAATATAAGTACACAGGCCGTGAACACATTGGAGTGCATACACCCAAAATGCAAATAAGAATACTTAGAATGGCCTGGGAAAGCGAGCGAAAAACGCCGTCGAGATGATATGCAGTCAGTGATTAATAAAGTTTGACTATGATTTGTTGTATAATCTACACCAAGTCGGACTGGCACTAAAAATGTGACACATTCTGAGAAGAAAAAAGTCAGGAGGGCTCCACTTGTGTATATCTGGGAATGTGTAATGCTACACGGGTAAATGTACCGCAGAGAAGGGGTGGCAAGGCCGAACTATGAGTTTCCAATATTCCAACACATCCCACGATCATTCCTGTTCTGAGGAGAAAGAACGTAGATGACGATACGCTCAACGAGACGAACATGACGGCTGTTCTAGTCCAGTTCAAATTGCGCACCAAATCAGCTTCTCCCACATCCATCAAAATCACTGCAAAAAGCGTTGAGCTAGTCCAGCCAAATGAGGGGACATCCCGCCTTACATTGTTGAGGTTTTGGAGCTCGGCATCGACACAATCCCTCATACTCTGTTCAGCAAGGCGCCGACACAGAGAAAGTCGAGGTATGTGATACCTGGTCCACCAGCGTTGATGGTCGTCACCCGTAGCTGCGCCGCTCCCAAGCTTATACACCCTGATCTATGTATGCGGGGCCGGGTGCTCCGATTCTGTTTACAAAGTAATCCGAGAACAGGAGCGGGACACGTATAAGAGCTTACTGCGTAAAACTGCCTTCCTTGCGGACCATCCTCGACAAGACCCTCAGACCATTCAGGAGGTACGGCAGCAGAGACCCTTTGTCTCTGAAGACAAGGCCAGTCATCATTGGAATGACATATATGACGATCTTCAATTACCGAAAGACGGTGCTACTGATCTGGATACAACAGCCTATAGTATCGGTGCTGTCGCAGAGGTCACACTTCATCCTGAAGAAGAGGGAGAGGAGAACGGAATGGACGAAGAAGTGGAAGGTGAAGAGAGAATGGACGAAGAGAATGATGGAAGGGAGGACAGAATGGGTGAAGAGGAGGGAGGGGAGCAGGGAATGGACGAAACGGAGCCATGAGTTGCGGTTTCAGTTGTGCTAATTGTCCCTGGTCAATGGCACTCGAGCTGACGAAGGAAAATGCACCCAGCTTCATATGGTCTGTTGTATGTAGAAAAGATCATGTGTAAGAAGTTTAGTGTACGAAAAGTATTGTTTCTTGGAATCCAGGAAAAGCATCCAGCCGTGCTTGACCCAGTCCATGCTAAGGTATTAACATACTCGGCATCATCGCCTTCATCTGAAAACCAGGACCTCGAATTTACTAGAGACCTCGGCGGCGGCTTCTGTTACTTAGGCCTTTTCAAGCTTTAAGTGGATATTGTCCAGGAACTCATGGAGGACAAAAAGACTGATCGTTCTCTCCTTTGTCCACCCCGACATCGTTGTTTGATTCAACGACAGTAAAGACAGGCGCCATTTCCAAAAGCACATGTCACGGTTCCTTCTACCTTCCAGCCAACTTCAACCCCGAGTCAGTGAAGCGAAATTTTAATTTTCATTTGTAACCACTATCGCAACGCCTTCATCATTGATAATCTGGATATCTCACCACGGTCCCTCCAACGAAATCCAATCCTTCAGTACCGTCCATACCTCCGTCCCGATTTGCCTCGTCATTTCGGCTTGATGAGGGGCAGACATACTTGCAAAGTGCACTAAAAGATTTCCATCGGCAATACCTTTCGACAAAGGCCTCGAAAAGTAGTCATTTCGTACAATTCTGGCAAGTAAGTTAAGTCAGAAAACCTAAAATAGCTCAGAGCAAGGCGTGGAACACGACCCACCGGAACGCTCTGGGATTCAGTCCCGCTACGTGTTGCATGTTTCGAGTCAGTTGTCCCTGCAAAAGTTGCAGTCGCTTGGAAACAACCTCGTCGACAGGCGTAAGAGACGCTAGTGAACCGTTCGTAGCACCTAGAAAACTCGAAGTTAATAGACAGACTGGGCAAACTAGAAATCATCGGATGCGTACCACACATAAGGCGAACTCGGGGAATCTCCTCGTTCGGATCCGTTCTATGAGCTATGAGAGCCGTTGTGCGGTACTCCGCCTGACTGTTGAACTCTGTTCGTAAAATGAGGTATCGGCCATCACTGGTAGGATCTGTAAATATTAGTGGTAAGCAACTGCAATGATCATCACGAATAAAAGTTTGCGTCACTGACCAGTGGGGTTATAATCGTACATCCGGACAATACCCTCCTCATCGTTGGTCAAAATAGTCATGTCGTCGTCCGTGAAGAAAAAGTCGGCATTAGTCACGCAATTGTGTCGAAGGTCTTTGCCGAGCAAGACAAGTTTATACGGATCTTCCTGCATGTAGGGAGGAGGGGGATCAGACTCGGTGAAATCCAGAAACGGGGAAAACTTTCCAACGAACCTGGAATGCAACAAAAGATACGCTCTTGACAGCATCACCGATGAGCAAGAGATTCTTGATCGTGCGCAGCGACGTAACGTAGACTCCGACATCCATGAAAGCCACTGCGACAAGTCGCTGGTCCAAGTCAAAGGCTCTGACGATTCAGTGACGAAGATCTAACAAATGGCATTAGTGCAAGCGTAGGTGTAAAACTTCATAAAACGCACTTTTTGACCCATAGACGTTACCAAAGATCCATTGAATGCACAGAGCGCCGTAACGGGACCCTTGGCATCATCTCTACATCTCAGACGAAGCTTGTTTGTATCCTTTGACCATTTTTTTCTCTGGTAAAAAAAAAGAATGAACAAAGAGAGAGAAACGAAGGGCAGGCAAACACGGGAGAGAGATAAGAGATAGAACATAAGTAAACAGTAACAATAGAGCAAAAAAAGAGAAAGCAAGAGAGAGAGACGTACCAGTCAAAGTACTCCCAGGCGTCGCCCTACTCGTCACCTCATTCAACTTTTCCAACTTATCACTCGTCAACGCCTCTCTTCCTACTCCTACACCTCCTACACCTCCCGCCCCCACTCCCCCCACTCCCTCACCACCTACTCCCGCCCCTCCTCCCACTCCCGCACCACTCTCCACCTCCCCCGTCTCCGTACTACTCGCATTACTACTCCCAACCGAAGAAACAGCCATCGGACTCCCCGACCTCGTCCCAGGAGGATTCACAGCCATAGAATCTCCAGAACTAGCCGTAGCAGTAGACATCAAACTAGCGTTCGAGCTCGTTCTCAACGCGAAAGCCGCTAATCTCGGTCTAGGCGCCGTCGTCGTGTCGATGGGCGTGGATTCTGTGGAAGAGATCCCACCGTTGGCGGTGGTTGTGGGGTTTGTGTTGGAAGAGGAGGAGGAAGTGGTGGTACCGGTGTTGGGGTTGGTGTTGGTGGTGGAAGAGGAACTAATGATAATCCTAGCAGCGAGTTGGTTGAGCGAAGGAAGTCGGTTCGGCGGGGGTGTCGCGGTGTTGGAAGACATGGTTCGTGTACGTGGAGTGGATCCGTCGTTACCGTTGGTGGAATTAGCGTTTGGGGTGCTTGAAATGGACGATGCAGTGCTGGACGTGGTCGATGTCATCCGTTTCCCCCCACCGTTGTTGGTTCTTTTTCAAGTCCTTTGACACGGGATAAAAGGTCGTCAAAGAGTTGGTTCCCGAATTATTACTGGTAAATACCAGTAACGACGTTTATGCACGAGAAACCTTCTCAGTCCTCCGCTGGCTGTCGTTTGGGTTTGTCTTGGTCGTTCGACGTCGACGTATGCAACAGGCGATGACCAAGGAGATCAAAACATGATCACGGATCCATTGATTTTTGGGCGTCTTATTTGTTTACAGTTGGTTGTCAAGCACTTCCAGATGTACAGCCACACTAATGGTCCAGAACCTCGTCTTGGGAGTGCTCATCTGCCTAGCCTGGCTATCAACTAATATGCTTTGGATTTTTTATAAACAACGTCGGACGTACACACTCTCCGCTCTTTCTTTTTTTTTTCACTAATATTCGTGGGTTCCTTCATCATCTCCCAGAAGAAACCCGGGTGGATACATCTTTAGTGATTCCTGATGTGCCCAGCGACAAATAATATTTGAGAATTATAATTCTTCTAGAGGGCTCAGAAGAGATCTAGAGTCGGACAAGAGAAAAATATGTGGCAGGCTGTGACTATTTTTTTTTAGTGAATAACTTACTGAACCAAGCAGAGGTTGCGGATAGGGATCAAAACTCACTGTTGGAAAAGCGCCACTTATTAAGTGATTATAAGGCATGGGTGGTTCCTATGGGCTGTTATAAAGAAACCTAGAGGGCTGATTTTCCGAGTTTATAAGGACTTATGAGACGATATAATGATCCAGTTTCCAATAAGTAATCTAAGCACCTTCAAAGAATGGTGCTCGGGTGAATGACCGATACTTACTAAGTAATCCGGTGTATGGGCACGTGTGGGGCACTGGATGAAATAACTCATGACAAAAATAAGGTTCTGGAGCACAAATTAAGGTTTCAGACACTAGATTATGACATCTTCACGTGCACTTGGATAACTTGTCTTTTGTTGACGTCTCAGCTTCAAGCAGGCATACATCAAGACACTTGTTCAAACCTTATCTCTACCATGTCTGGTTCTCCTGGAGATATCGAAACTAGTTTCAATCCAATGGAAAGTTTGGACAGTTCAACCACCATGTCCGGAGTTCCAGAAACAGGTCCTATTGGTGTATACACCCCGGCTAGGATCCCCAAAAGGGCTGCTGATCGGGTGGTAGAAGGTAAATTTCAACTGGTCCATTATTATCACACCTTATTGAAACTGTCCTAGACCAGAATAAACGTAGCAAGCTTTCTGTCCACCAGGAAGGAAACTCAGGTAGGTGATGTCAACAATCTTTTTTATTCTTGTTTGGTTTGCACAGCTATGCATAGAAGAAAAACCTCAGAAGGGTCCCTTCAAATGCTAAATGTTAATATATTCATGAAGTGGGGCATGTACTAATTCTTGCAATAGTCAGTGCTTTTCAGGAATCCTCAAACAATATCATTGAGAATTCAAACATCACAACTGTTGGAGGTGATCTTGTCCAATATAACTACAGTAAGGGTTACTTTCAATGATATATATGGTGATCTTAAAATGAACATTAGATGAAAGTGAAGATGCATTCTTAAGGGGAAAGCTCAATCCAATTGTTAATCCAGCAAAGAAATTTGACACATGTATGGAAGGTACTCGCCAGAAGCTGTTGAAAGATGTTTGTGACTGGGCACTTGACTCTCAAAATACTTTTGCATGGATTTGTGGCATTGCTGGGGTTGGAAAGACTGCTGTGGCTGTGACTTTAGCTGAACAGTTTCGCAGCATGCAAGATAACTTGAAAGTTTCACTTGCACTGACTTTCCATTGTGTAAAGGGTCAAGAAACCAGTAACCTGTCTTTTTTAGTGCCCACAATGTGTTATCATCTGGCTAAAGTATACCCGGGATATCAAAGAGCTTTGATTAATGTGTTCAACAAGGATCAGTCTTTGTATGGGTCTGGGATACCTCTTCATGAACAGATCAAGCTATTTTTGGATCCATCACTTTTCCAACAGCCATCAGGGAAAAAGGTCATAATTATAATTGATGGTCTTGATGAATGGGGAACAGAGTCAGATCAACAAGTGTTAATTAAAGGCATAACCCATCTAGTTGGTCACATTTAT
This sequence comes from Dendrothele bispora CBS 962.96, assembly GCA_004369135.1. Taxonomy (NCBI): domain Eukaryota; kingdom Fungi; phylum Basidiomycota; class Agaricomycetes; order Agaricales; genus Dendrothele; species Dendrothele bispora. Next base: position 56,981 of record ML179555.1, read on the forward strand.
GGACTTGTCATTATATTCACCAGTCGCCCCCTGAACCTTGACAAGATGTCAGAGACAGAAGGGAAATTGAAGAAGTTTGATCTCACAAGAGATTATGATGCAAATGCAGATATCAAATTGCTTGTGGCTCAGAATACATGTAGCCTGGACAACAAAAATAAATTGGTGGCAAAAGCTGGAGGGCTCTTCATCTGGATCACAGTAGCTTTGAAATTCATAAAGGAGAGTATGGATGAAAAAGAAGCTATGAAGATAATACTTAGTACTGAAGATGACAAATATGCGGATAACCCATATGGAGGGCTTGATAAACTCTATAGGGTTATTCTTGAAGACCATTTCAGTGGTATCAGAAATGAGCACTGCTTTAAAGAAGTAGTTGGGGTTATCCTAGCTGCAAGAGAACCTATCTCAGGTCTTGTATTAGAACAAATGCTAAAGACCAAGAACATTGATCAGGAGACTATTCAGAAAGTGTTGGAGAAGATGAAAGCAGTGATATTTTGTAGGGATGAAAAACTGTACTATCATTTGTCTTTTGCAGAATTTCTTGGTAGTCAAGAAAGATCAGGAAAATGGATGGTAGAACAAGGCAATTCACACTTGCAACTGACAAAAGTTTGTTTGGAAATTTTGGAGAGGGAACTGAAATTCAACATTTGCTGCTTAGAAACATCATACAAGTCAAATAAAAGAGTCACCAAACCATCAATCCAAAAGAGAGTGACTGAACATGTCTCAGCAGCACTACAATACAGCTGCCTTCACTGGACAGGCCATGTTTTAAAGGCACAAGAATGTGCTACAATGAAAGATTGTGTTCTAGGGCTGATAAATAGCAAGAGAGTAATATACTGGATTGAATGCCTGAGTCTTATGGGTGAAATTGGTGCAATAATAATAGGTGCCAAAAATATAGAGAGTTGGGCAAAATCTAATAAGGTAAGTTATGATTGAAAGTGACTTGAAGGTGAATATATTCTTATAAAACTGGTAATCACACAGATAGGTAGTGCAAGCAAAGTTGGTGAAGATATACAAAGATTTATGGAGTCATTTTCCAGGATAATAGCAGAGAGTACTCCTCATCTTTACATATCAGCACTTCCATTATCCACAAGACAGTCATTATTGACAGAGCTTGGAAAAAAGCACTTACAGAATACTGTTAAGATAAAAGGGTTACACACAATGTCAAGTTCAATGAATTGTACCAAGGTATTCGAAGAACCAGCTCCAATATTAGCCACAGCATATTCTCCAGATGGGAGGTATGTGGCCTCTGGGTCTCAGGATCACACTGTTAAAATATGGGATACTCAGACTGGTGAGCAGGTTGGCCAGCCTCTCAAGGGTCACCTATCCCAGGTCACATCAGTAGCATATTCTCCAGATGGGAAGTATGTAGCCTCTGGGTCTTGGGATTACACTGTTAGGATATGGGATACTCAGACTGGTGAGCAGGTTGGCCAGCCTCTCAAGGGCCACATAGCCCGGGTCACATCAGTAGCATATTCTCCAGATGGGAAGTATGTGGCCTCTGGGTCTTGGGATTACACTGTCAGAATATGGGACACTCAGACTGGTGAGCAGGTTGGCCAGCCTCTCCAGGGCCACACAAGAAGAGTCACATCGGTAGCATATTCCCCAGATGGGAGGTATGTGGCCTCTCGGTCTCAGGATCACACTGTCAGAATATGGGACACTCAGATTGGTAAACAGGTTGGCCAGCCTCTCCAGGGCCACACAGAATGGGTCACATCAGTAGCATATTCTCCAGATGGGAGGCATATGGCTTCTGGGTCCTATAATGACACTGTCAGAACATTGGACACTTGGACTGGTGAGTGGGTTGGCCAGCCTCTCAAGGGCCACACAGACTTGGTCACATCAGTAGCATATTCTCCAGATGGGAGGCATGTGGCCTCTGCATGTCATGATTGTACTGTCAGAATATGGGACACTCAGACTGGTGAGCAGGTTTGCCAGCATCCCCAGGGCCACACACACTTGATCACATCAGTAGCATATTCTCCAGATGGGAGGCATGTGGCCTCTGGATCTCATGATTGTACTGTCAGAATATGGGACACTCAGACTGGTGAGCAGGTTGGCCAGCCTCTCAAGGGCCACATAGCCCAGGTCACATCAGTAGCATATTCTCCAGATGGGAAGTATGTGGCCTCTGGGTCTTGGGATTACACTGTTAGAATATGGGACACTCAGATTGGTGAGCAAGTTGGCCAGCATCCCCAGGGCCACACAAACTTGATCACATCAATAGCATTTTCTCCAGATGGGAGGCATATGGCTTCTGGGTCTCATGATTGTACTGTCAGAACATGGGACACTCAGACTGGTGAGCAGGTTGGCCAGCCTCTCAAGGGTCACACAGACTTTGTCACATCAGTAGTATATTCTCCAGATGGGAGGCACATGGCTTCTGGGTCTCATGATTGTACTGTCAGAACATGGGACACTCAGACTGGTGAGCAGGTTGGCCAGCCTCTCAAGGGCCACACAGACTTTGTCACATCAGTAGTATATTCTCCAGATGGGAGGCACATGGCATCTGGGTCTCATGATTGTACTGTCAGAATATGGGACACTCAGACTGGTGAGCAGGTTGGCAAGCCTCTCCAGGGCCACACAATGAAAGTCACATCAGTAGCATATTCCCCAGATGGGAGGCATGTGGCCTCTGGGTCCAGAGATTACTTGGTCACATCAGCAGCATATTTTCCAGATGGGAGGCATGTGCCCAAGGATCATACTGTCAGAATATGGGACACTCAGATTGGTAAACAGGTTGGCCAGCCTCTCCAGGGCCACACAGAATGGGTCACATCAGTAGCATATTCTCCAGATGGGAGGCATGTGGCCTCTGGGTCTGGAGATACTGTCAGAATATGGGACACTCAAACTGGTGAGCAGGTTATTCTCCAGGGCCATAAAAACTCTGTCACATCAGTAGCATATTCTCCAAATGTGAAGTATGTGGCCTCTGGGTCTTATGATCACACTGTCAGGATATGGGACACTTATTTTGGTGAGCAGGTTGACCAGCCTCTCCAGGGCCACACAGGCTCAGTAACCTCAGTAGCATATTCTCCAGATGGGAGGCATGTGGCCTCTGGGTCTCAGGATTGCACTGTTAGAATATGGAACACCGAGACTAGTGATTATCAGAATAGTTCATATGCTCATTCACCTCATAATCACTTCTCCTTCATTAGTCCCCAGGGCTGGCTTTGCTCTTCAGATGAAAATAGTCTAGATCCTTCTCTTATCTTTTGGATTCCCCCTGCATTTAGACATGGATTCAGTGATTCTAGACAGATTCTCACCTTTCCAGCTAATGCTCTCAACTGTGCTGTTCAAGTTGATTGGATTGGTTTTGCTTATGGCTCTAATTGGACTGATGTTTGGAATGAGGATGGTAATTGATTGAAGATATTTTCTGGTTTATGTGCTTGAAATACAAGCAGTGGTTTTCCTTGGCCTTCATTCAACTTGTAGTTTGTTGTAGAAACAACTTCTTACTTTCTGAATTTATAATATGTATTCAAGTAGTGAAGTTTTCTTGAAGAGGTATCAAGTGCAAAAAAAACCATTTGATACAGAACAGTACTTCTTGTAGTTTGACTCATACTCACATCCTATCAACTGTGAAATGAAATAATACTGATGAATAAATTCCCTGTAAATTTATGTCTTTGTTTTTTTCTCATTCCATATTTTGAACATCCTTCCTTAGTTTGTGCAAGTTAGAAATTTTATTGAAACACTTCCAGAATATTCAGAACATATGTAGGTTGAATTTTTTTTGAAGCTCTTGAAAATCATGTTTGGTAAGAAATATGATTATAACAGACAATGACTAGGTTTCTCTAGCCCAGTATTTCATCCAGACAGAGAAGGTTCTTTTCAAAATATTCCACAAGTCCTAGATTGCCGGTGCCCCACAAGACGCTTGTTAACCAAAAGGACAGTCATTGAGTGATGAAATTGTAGGTTGTAAGATCACAGGCTGAAGTTCTATACTCGAACTACATCTGGATCAAATTTAACAAGGCCAACAGCTAATATAAATTAATAGATATGCCAGTGAATGAACATCTGTGCCATGTGAGACCCCATGGTTTAAAGTTAGCAATGTCATAACTTGTTAATGCCAATAGTGGAGGGCCGTGGAGGGCCGTGGTGAGAGTGAAAGCAGAAGTGTGATTGAATAGCAAAGGATGAACAATAGGCCTGTATGCACCCAAATTTGGGTAAGTAGATGTGATATGTGAGCTTTGAGTGTATGGCTTGGCTTAGCTTGAAGCCTCATATTTAGCGTATGAGCATGATGCTAGTATTGGTGTCATATGTATGATGTACCTACACTACGCACGATGACTACGAAGGAGTATGAGAATCTTGTGGTCCTGAAAGGGCCAAAGGAGCTAGAGAACTGGAAGTTCTCACTACGGATAAAAGTGAGGAAGAAAGGAGTTTGGGACATCATATGTGGTACACAGCTACTTCCTAATAACAGTGACACATCCTCCGAGGCGAACACTCTTCGCACCAAGATGTCTGTTGCTGCCAACCTCATCGTCCAGACCATCTCTCCATCTCTCATCCCTCACATCTGTGAATTCCCTGATGACCCGTACAAAATGTATAAGCGCCTACTCGAAGTCAATAGCCATGGCTTTGAAGACGTCTCAGACACTTGGACTCGTTTCAACTCATTGAAGCTTCATAGCAACGAGACAGGTATTGAATTCATCGGACGCTTTCGGGAACTCCGCAGTGAGCTCATTGCTCTCAACAACAAACCTTCTGATACCCTTTCCATTTCCGTTCTCCTTTCGGCTCTCCCCAATGTCAATCCCAAAACCAATAACGAGACTGACTGGAAATCTTTCAAAGTCCAGATGAAGTGCAATATCCAGGGCAATGACCTTGTCTATGTTGAACGACAGGTCCTTCAAGAGTACTCACATCAGAATCCTGATGGGGATACTACTTTCTTTGATCCTGGGGAAGAAGCTTTGGCTGCTGCTAGACGTGGTACAAGGGCTGGTGGAGGGAATGCACCTCGTGTTCCAACTTCGGACCCTTTGGCTCACTTTGTACGTCCACAACTAGTTTGCAACCTTTGTGGTGGACTTGGACATTTCCGCTCGCAATGTCCTAGTGAGCTGTTCAATGAACCTTCTGGTAATGGTCGTACTGCTGCTGTCGCCACTTTTGTAGCACAGGAAGAAGACTATAGTGGTCAAGGAGTCGCATTTTAAATTAAGGGGGTGTAAATTTTCTTTTCTTTCAATCTTTTCTTCAATCTGTACTTAATTTGTTGACTTTATGCAGATTGAGGGGGTGTGTTGATATGACAATCTGCTGAAGTACTTAGTAGGCACGTGATTCTCATTTCCGGGTAACTTACTTTTATTCCAATTATCAATTCATTTTCATGTGATTTTCATACCTCACTTATACTCGTAGGTACATACTTTGTATTTTCCCTTCATCCAATTGCCTCCCTGTAGTTTTATAGGACAATCGAGAACTTGTTGCTCTTCCCCTCATCGTCGTGTCTCCATATCGAGTCTTTAGTCGCCCTCGAGATATTCAACATCATTTTCACCTTTAAAGTAACTTCAAGGGCCGGAATGCATATACCTTCCGTTATACCTACACCGACTGAACCTGATAGCAACACAGAGCTGCAAGCGGGCCCGGTCAGTACAAATGACAAGGCTAACTTGACAGTGACTGCTTCGGCAGGGGGAAAAACAAGAAAATCTAAGCCAAAGAAGGATGAATTGATGGTTGCAAGTGACGCAAAATCCGATAGGTGCCGAAATCAAAATTAACTTTATACAACATACTGACGATGAATTTTTACTAGAAACTTGTTTTTAATTGACTATCTTCAGGCGGGAAACACCCCTACAAAGGCAGAATTCAAGAAGATTTGGGATGAGCTTGATGCTCAGACCAAAACAGTAGGTTTTCTTGCTTTATTCATACTGTCTGATAACAATGTTTGCTTTTAGAAATACAAAAGTCTTTCGAAAGCAAAGTCGGCGGAGGTAAAGGCAAAGAAGAAGAGCGTGACAGAGAAACCGGAGGATCTCAGTAAATAATGGCAGAGCACGGTTGGACAAGGTACATATCTTGTACAGAGGGTCTCGGTGGGGTACAGTAGAGTACGGTTTGATTACTTCAGTCTGTCTATAATGTATTCTGTTGGATACAGAATTTTCTCGGATTGCTCAGTAAAAATCGGAAGATCACGGTATTATTTGACACATTCCGAAACATTTGGCTGAAGATCCGAAAGCGAGAGAATATCGGAATTTACCAGAAAGGTTCGGACATCAGGAAAAACTGCAGAGGCAATCTCATGCAGAATGTGCATAAGATACCCATTTTTGTGCATGAAAGAGCATAAAAAGTCATTCTCGGCATTTTATGTTTTTTATGTACGTCCCGAAATAACGAGGTATTTATTATGTCAATTTTTACATTAGTTATGCATTATTATGCTGGAGTTATGCATTTATATCCAGTCACAATTTCTTTTCTTCGGGCTTAAAGAATGTAATCAACGGTTCCAAATTAAAAACATAAAATCCACGTCATATTGAGCACTAGTAATAAAATACATATACTATAAAAATTACACTAAAGTATACAGTACATTGACCCACCAGAGACACTGACCTGAGAGACAATGAGATGGAGTCAAGCAGTTTGGAGAAACAAATCAACATACATGTCCGTGCTCTCGCATATTGCCACTGTGATCAGGCACGAAATTTTTGAACCAGGCTTGACCACCAGCGCTTCTGTGTTGTTGAAGGGAAATCAAGATGGAGACAGCAATAACCGAGCTTATCGAGGTGACTGAGAGGGAGTAGTGTGTTGCAGATGGAGAAGGGCGACGATGATGGCTGGCAAACGAAATTTTCAGTAATAGTATAATCAAATAGAGATGGAGTTGATCGAGAGCATGGATACTTACCGAGTGGGAATGAGAGCGTATCCTGGACACTGAGGAAGACACAGAGGTGAGGGCCTGTAAAACACGTCAATAAGAATGCATAAGTAAAAGGGGATGAGGTAATGACTAACCAAGACTAACTAGGACAAGCTATTGTATCGAAAGAGACTACAATAACTGGAAAAGAGGAATGGTAAAAAAGAGCGTAGAACTCACATACCTTCAACCCAGACCTTCATAACATACTCAGTCACAGTGGTCCACTACGAAATATAATACCAAGCCTGAGTGTAGTGGAAATGATGAAACAACACCTGACATGGAAGCAGTCTACTGGTGTGGTATTGACAAACTTGCCGAGATCAAAAAGGTCGTCGAGTCAAAAAGCCAGAGGAGCTTGAGGGAGGTGAAGGGAAAGGGAAGACGGCCGGAGGAAGAATGATGGTTCATTGGTTGAAGTTCAACGATGAACGGTCATGTGAGCGATGTTGTTATTCCCACTACTCGTTTACGAGTATCTAAGGGTTTGTACAAAGACTTTGTAAAAACGTCATTTATCACGTTTTCGCACGTGACTATCTACAAGCCTCTCTCGGTCGGTCTAGTTCTGTCTAGTTCCCGGTTGGCCTCATGGAGTCCAGCCGATGTGGTAACACTTTTTAAAAAGTACGGGTTTATTTACCAGTGCACTTTTTGATAAGTACTGGTAAACTTTGTCAGGCATACTTTTTTACACTTTTTAAAAAGGAGTTTTACACTTTTTCATTGGGTTTTTTAAAAAGTACCTGTATATTATTCATCAGGCTTTTTAAAAAGTCACAAGAAATAAACATAAAATAAGTTTAAACTTGCTTTATATCATGCTCTATTGGCTTACTAATACCACTGTGACCCCTCCCAAGGTGGAATTGCCTATTTGAAAGGATGTGGAAGGGTAGCAACACTGTCAGTGCTAGTTGGAGCCATTTTGGCCCTAACCCTAACCCTAACCCTAACTCTAAATACTAGCTGCCGGGCAGGTCCGAATCCGGGGTGCAAGTTTTACGATAACCTGCGTAATGCTTTTTAAAGGGCCTAGTGAGTGGTATACCACTGTTGTTTTGCTTTCACAAGCCCAAATAAGCCCTACTAAGTTTACCCGTACTTATCAAAAAGTACCCTGGTAAATAGACCTATACTATTTAAAAAGTACCCTTGCATCTGGTGTGGAGTCACCGGCGCTCGGGATTTGCTTCTCAGTGACATCGAGGTCAGACTTCCACTCAGCGTTATGAAATTGGACCGCACATTGGCCATAAAGGTTATTTCTGCACCAGCTTAGCATCCGCCCCCGATGCTCCTTGACGCACTGTTTACCTCTGACCTTGTTCCAGCACAACTAGTCGCGTCCTATCTTCCAGCTATTGAGTTTGCAGTATTTTCACTCATCGCTGACGCATTCTGCACCAGGATTTCCGGTACCAAGTCGTCTCTGTTGCAAAAAACCTTGGAGCACCGTTTCAATGATTTGTGCAACGACTTTCAACTCTGTCCAAGTGGTTTCAGGCTCGTTTAAATCTATCTCTACGAAAAGTTATGTCCGGTAATGTAGCTCCTGATACTGCTGCCCTCTTCGCTATTGCATTCGAGTGGGGGCTTTATGGTGAGTGGTTCCAGCCACGACCCTTTATAGACACGGGCTTTGATATGATTTGCCTTCTAGGTATCTCGGTTTGGATATTTGTCGGGACTTCTTTTTGGGATCAGTCAAAATCGCAAGATGGCGTTTATTGCTTGTCTTTTCTTTTTGTTCAGTACATCGGTGAGTAGGAAGGATTTGGATCATTTCTTTTTCTTTCAAAGAGTGCTTCGCTCGAGATTCTTACCAAAACAATAATGTTTTATAGCATGCTATTATCGACCTCATACAAATAAAAATCGGATTCATAGACAAACGTGAAAATCCCGGAGGTCCTGCTTTGTATTTCTCGGACGTGAAAGAAGTCTTGTACTTCATCCAAAGCCTCTTCTATCTGGCTCAAACTCTCCTTGCGGATGCAGTCGTGGTAGGTCTCTTTCACTTTCAAACTAAAAAGTCTAAATTGGAAAAATGTCATACAAAGGTTTACCGGTGTCACACGGTCTGGAGACCCATTTCTCGATGGGTCGTCTTCGTCCCGTCTACGTTCTGGATATGTTTATCTGGTGAGTTATGTGTAAAATTTCAATTATACCTCATAATAACCAGGCTTTGTTTTCTGACTTTTGGCTATCATAATAGCTGCATGTATAGGCGCCTTGTAGCCTTAATTTGGGATTAGCCAACATTCCGGTACTGGTCCGGGAGTGGAGATATTCGCGTTTGCGAAGTGCGCCATTTTTGTTTTGTCCCTACACAGTAGCCGCTGCAAGGGCACCGTTGGATATACTGGTTGCTGAAGGCAAAGTCGAACAGATACTGCTCTTCCTGTTGAGCACTGGGTTAGTCAAGCCGTCTATAACTGACTTTCGCTCAAAGTTCTCAGGTCTTTCACCGTTACCTGAACAGCGCCTTGTCTTACTTGAACGTAGGTTGGTAACTGTATAAACGAATGTCCTGGATGTCAACTTCACCTGCGATTGTGAATCACCGTCGTTGCTATTACCTTTTTCTCCTTTCTTTGTTGCTTTGTTACTGCTCTCTGCTTGTACTGCTCTTTGCTCTGACTGCTCTCCGCGCTGTTACTGCTGTCCTGTTGTTCCTGAAAGAAAATCTGACCGAATAGTCCTGTTGTTCCTAAAACAAAATCTGACCGAATAGTATATTCCCTCGTAGTACCAGCTACATATGTACAAAATGTATATAGAATAAAATTTGCTCAACACAAACTTCACCGAGTAGCGGGCTCTGCCGCGTGCCGGCGCCTCGTACTAATTTGATGACACGTCAACTGTACATTCAGTTCACACACCCTCGTGACCAGATTACCAAAGCCCGCGCGTCCAAAATTCTTTCTAAGTCCCACTGATTGAATCTTGCTGCAGCCCGTTCTCAACAACGACACGGTAAAAAAATCAAAAATGCTTACAGAGTTAGATTTAATAGTAGAGATGAGGTTGCCAATATTATCCCATTCAAATACGCATTGTCAATTTGTCATCACATAGTACTTACCATTAGGACACATGTCTCACTGGCAGTATGACAGTGAGATGAAGTTTTTTAACTAGAGGTTCCATATTCATAAATTCTCCTCCAGAGTCATATGTTATGCTATGAGATGTAAAATTATTCACCAAATGTTCATTCATTCAATGTAAAGGAAGATTTATTCAAAAATATGCATAAATTATACATGAATGATGAAATGCATGGTCATGTCAGGAATGCATGCAGTTGCCTCTGCAGATTTTCCTGATGGAGATCTTCAGATCAACACGGTGTAGGTTTTCACTGGGATGCATCATTCCTTATCCGAATCGCCAACGAGCTTATCCAACATGGTGGCCAGGCCGCAGACACGGAAATGTTGAAGGATACTATAGAGGATGGTAAGATTTTGTTGGATATGAAGTTGAAGTGGGCCATCGCTGCGCGTGGCAGATACGAGGCCAGGTTTTTGACTGCTGTGATGAAGTGGCCCAACTCTGAGCGGAATCTTCCGTGTTTGAGCTCCAAATGGGGATGGCACACGGTTTCGACACAGCCACCTGCTGCAAGCTCAAGTTGAGTAAAGACGAGTCCTTTGTAAACTCCGGCCTCGTAATTGTGACTGGGCTGGTGGACATTGAGGATAAGGAACGGGCAATAGTTCAAGGAAGTGAAGATTAGAGACGAGAAGCACCATGTACACTAGTGTTGCACATGACTCGACTCGACTCCGGCTAGTCGACAAGTCGAGTCGATTTTTAGTCGAGCCGAGTCGGACCAATGACTCGTGACTTATGGCAACTTTAAGTCACTTGAGCGAAATTTTGAATAATCACCCTTTTTTGGTAATTAAGATGTAGTACGCAGCTAAATTACCCGTCTTGGTAATTAAGATGTAGTACGCAGCTAAATTACCCGTCTTGGTAATCGTGCTGTTTGAAGCAAAGACAAACGCCCAAACTGTTACCTTCGACATGGTGGGTCTCCCATTGTTCTTTGCCACTCTAGTGAACCCGAATTGATTTGAAAAAATTGTCGTCCATTGAATCCCAAAAAGCTCATGCCGATAATCTCTTTATCATTCTACATGCTCATCCTTCGAGTGGCTAGACTAGCCAGACGTGGACCTCCGACGAGAAGCACCGAAATCTCGCTCGAACCAACAACAATCTCTTCTCGTTCCGCAAATTGGTCAGCACCTAGAACATATTCTCGACACCTGGAAGAATCGGATTCGGCGTCTGTTCGTTCGACACAGAAAGTCTCCACTTCGGTTGTATGAAAACCGCTTGCTCCACCTCCCTCATGGTTTATTCATTTCCGTCGCCGGTCCTTCCTCTAGTCTATCTATCGTCCCTGCCTCTCTTTTCTGATTAGGTCTTTGTTATTCACGAAAAAACGAACTATTATGTCGATACGTCTCACCTAGTGAATATTAGACTTAGATCTCAATTTGTTGTACCGTATGTATATTGTTTAATTTGATATACTTACATACTTAATATTTTTTGTGTCCATGGACGAATAGGCAACGGTGGAGATGATCCGAGTAGAGAAAGAGAAAGAGTTAGCAAATTTTACAGCGACTGTTAAACCCGACTGGTATAAATGTCGAACGTTGGTCGAACGTGCTAGGAGAGGGCGCTTATGTAATGATGATCTAGACCCTAGGGCCGAAGCCAAACATAACCACATTATTGACATGCGGCACAAGTGATTTCCTTTTAATAGCTGTTAATCGTCTTCCACGAGTTTAGATACAAGCGACTTGAGTGATCTGTGAGGCGGTGAGTTATTGGAACAAAATCATCTCAACAGCGTAACTGACTGAATCTGGTTATCAGCGAGGTCGAATCAGGCTTAGGCCCCAGTTATATTCCGTGGCGTTGATGGACGTACAAGATTTGCCGCTTTTTCCACAGTACTCATGTGAGACCGTACAATCCCTTCATTCAAACGCTTTTCTCATCATAACGTACCCGGGCCTATGATCGAGTACCTTTTTTTTAGGAGAGAACGAGACCCTCAAAATCCATTTCTGGTCCTATCTCTGTGCAGGTGTATGAACACAAGGTTTCATTCCCGAGTCCGCAATGGAAAGAAGTTGGGTCAGAAGACATAGAAACCTTTTCTCGCCGTATGTTGCGCGCTTGGATCCGAGATGAAAATAGATTTTCGAGTTCACTTCGATATATTAGTCAAAGTCTTCCGTGGCTTCAAGTACTTTGGATATATAAGCTAGGTGGTACTCAAGGTAGTGAACATTCACTCACATCCAAATCATCATGACCAGTGAAACTGTCCCTATTCCTCACCCGTACGTCTCTCTGTTCGTTAGCGTTCTCCTACTACTGATATATGTTTCCGTGGTTGCATTTGCCTATTTTCCAGACCCAGAATTCCGCTCATCGGAAGTGTGACCTCGTTCGACAGGGAGGTTCCTTTGAACACGTTTATTCTTCTAGCCAAACAATATGGCGAAATCTACCAGCTCGACTTGTTCGGTATGTTCATTCATCCACGCCTCTCGTAGACGCCTCCCAGACTTAAAGACACCTCACAGGCAAGATCATTGTCCAGCTCAATTCTTACGCATTGATAAACGAAGTCTGCAATGAGATGAGGTTCAAGAAAACTGTCGCCCCAGCGCTCGCCGAAGTTCGTGATCTCATATCTGATGGATTGTTCACCGTACGTGACATTGGTCTTGTGAAACTGGTATTGAACTAAACCTCATCATGCTTTCTCGTGTTTCCAGGCTCATGGGGACGAAGAGAACTGGGGTATTGCACGTGCGTTTTGAGTTTATCGCAGAAATGGTGATTTCCTCGCTAAGGCAATCATATTGTCTAGATCGACTTCTCATGCCTGCTTTCAATGCCCAATCAATCCGGGGTATGTTTGACGATATGAAAGACATTTGTGACCAGCTCGTGCTCAAGGTACGTGTTTGCGATAATTGTATCCTCAATCGACTATTGGCATCCTGAATCTCATAATTTGTATACACTTGATAGTGGGAACGGTAAATCACTCTCGTACCCCAAGCTTATCTTTCTCTTGCACTAACTCCCTATTTGAAAAGCTTCGGTCACGATAACATCATCGATCCTGCTGACGACTTTACGAGACTGACGTTGGACACTATCGCTCTCTGTTCAATGTCCTATAGGTGAATCAACATTTGACAATCTATTTTGTTTTTGTTACCAATAAAGTTTCATTCTTTTTTAGATTCAACTCGTTCTATTTGGTACGCATCGACTCGAGCCTTTATCCCAAAACTTGACTCATCGAACCTCACTACAGACAGAACCACCCCAATTCGCCAAGGCCATGGTTGAGTATCTCAAAGAATGCTTCGCTCGCGCTACCCGTCCCTCGATCGTCCAAGCCATGATGCCGGGAGCATCCGCTAAGTTCCAAGAGAACAAGGAGTTTATGACAAGTGTCGGAAACAAGAGTACGTCTTACTGGCTTCCAATGTCTATCATGTTAGGAATACGATCTGAACACTAATACCTAATCTATCACAGTCATCGAAGAACGCAAGGCGAATCCCATCGAGAAGAAGGATTTGTTGAATATCATGCTTTTTGGCGTCGATCCTAAAACTGGACAGAGGCTCTCGGAGGATACGATCATGAGAAACGTAGCCACGTTTGTTTTCCCTGGTGTTTGAAGTAGCTCAACGTGTTTTGTGTTTAGTTGTTAACGTTCCTCATCGCTGGACACGAAACTTCCTCAGGTATGTCTCCGTCTTTTTAATCAACCAAAAATTCTTACTTGACTGCTTTTTTCTTATCAAAGGACTGTTGACTTTTATGACCTACTACCTCATGAAGTAAGAAGGCCTTTTTTACCACTGCCATCGGCATCTAGTAAAGGTCTGACTTTGTACAGGAACCCAGAAACGATGCGCAAACTCAGGAACGAAATCGACGAAGTTGTGGGTCAAGAGCCTATTCAACTCGAAGATCTAAGCAAAATGCCTTATCTTATAGGTACTATTCCCTACTCTCATACATAGCCTATTCTGATCATGAATCATTTCAACTTGCTTCTACAGCTGTAATGAGAGAAACCCTCCGCCTCTCACCACCGACCCCACAGAGAAGCGCAGCCCCGGTTGCAGACACTGTTCTAGGTGGAAAATACTTTGTCAAAGCCGGGACCTATTTGAGATTACATATCTGGGCGATGCATAAGGATCCTACTATTTGGGGAGAGGACGTAAGTATTTCCCTGAATACGCGTATGTCTAACTGATGCTCAACTTTGACTTGATTTCAGGCAAATGAGTTCCGACCAGAACGTATGTTAGATGGTAAATTTGAGGCCCTTCCGGTAAGTTTTAGAGTTCTGGTTTCCGTTCTCTTCTGATGATCTATCTCAGCCAAATGCATGGCAGCCAGTAAGTACAGTACGATTCTCGTTTTATTATCTCGCTCCTAATGTTATACGAATATGCAGTTTGGATTTGGAGCTCGTGCATGTATCGGAAGAGCCTTTGCTTGGCAAGAAGTCCAGCTCGTTATGGCTTCGGTCGTACAGAAATTCGACTTGTTTTTCGTCGATCCTTCCTATAACTTGGAGCTTCAAATGGTAAGTCTTATCCCACCCTACATTATTCTACTAATGCTACGATCTTTCGACTTTCTCCCAGAACCTCACCGTGAAACCCAAGAACTTCCATATTCGCGCCAGACCCCGCAACCTCGGTCCTAGCTTGTATGCGTCCCCCTCTTCGAATCTCCTCCAGGCTCAAAATCAGAACAAAACCAACGTGGCCGCTACTTCGGCCGCCGCATCATCGACAGGAGGATCCAAAGTTCCTCTTTACGTGTTATACGGGTCCAACACCGGCAGTTCGGAGAGTTTCGCGCAGAGAATTTCCAACAACGCCGTCTCACACGGGTTCTCGGCCAAGCTCGGTACTTTAGATTCCAGCACCGGCAATCTCCCTGCCGATGGTCCGGTCGTTATCATCACAGCCACTTACGAAGGTACGCTCTTGTTCTAGTAAGCCAACTAGGCAATATTCTTACCTTCAATTTGGCGTATAGGACAGCCCGCGGATAACGCTGCCCACTTTGTCGATTGGCTCACCTCTCTCCCATCGTCGTCCTTATTCACTGGAGTCAAGTTCGCTGTCTTCGGCTGTGGAAACGCAGACTGGGTCAACACGTTCTACCGAATTCCGACTCTAATCGATCAGACTCTGGAGAGCCATGGAGGGAAACGTCTTCTTGAGATGGGGAGAGGTGATTCGGGCAAAGGAGAGTTCTTTGAGGTGTTTGATAAGTGGGAAAATGATTTGTGGGAGGCTTTGACCAAGGTGGGTGCCATTGTACCTGGTCAGACCATGATCCTAGACGGAAGGACGCGGAAATGAATTCTCAGATCACTAACCCGTTTTGGCTAGGCATACTCGACGAGTTCCGATTCCATTGCCGTCGGATTCGAGATTACCACAGTCGATCCTGGAACAGGTCGTGCTGTCGCACTCAGACAAGCGGATAACGCTGTTCTCGGCACAGTCAAGGAAAACAGAGTGCTTACTAAACCTGGCAGTACTGGTGTCAAGAGACATCTTGAATTTGAGTTGCCTGAAGGATTGACTTACAAGTCTGGAGATTATCTTTGCATGTCAGTGATATCTCTTCATTTCTCTCGATATTATCGGTCTGAGAAAATGATTCAATAGCCTTCCACAAAATCCAATCCGTGACGTCCGCCGCGTTCTTGCTTACTTCGGTTTATCCAATGAACAGATGATCGTCCTTAAGTCTTCAGGCCCGACATCAATTCCTACTGATAAACCCGTTTCAATTTACGAAATTCTCCTCGGTTATGTCGAGCTCTCACAACCTGCTACATCTCACGACCTCTCTATCTTAATCAATGCTTCTACAACCGACTCTACTCGTTCTGCTCTTGAAGACCTGAAAGCGAATTATCAAGAAAAAATTCTTCATTCTCGACGAAGCGTGCTGTCCATTCTAGAAACTTTCCCTGCGAAAGACATCAATCTCGATCTTGGCGTTTTCTTGCGCATGCTCCCAGCCATGCGTATTCGTCAATACTCTATATCCTCCTCGCCTCTATGGAACGCATGTAACGTTACTCTGACTGTCAGCGTTTTAGAGGCACCGTCCCTCGCAGACGGAACGAAAACGTTCTTGGGCGTAGGCTCGAACTACCTCTCAGACCTCCTTCCAGGTGATAAAGTCCAGATGTCTGTCAGAGCCTCACCTTCTCGTTCCGCCACGAGTGCATCTGGGTTCCATCTCCCGGAAGATCTCATGAGACCGGTTATCGCATTCGCAGCAGGAAGTGGGCTCGCTCCAATCCGAGCGTTCGTACAAGAACGTGCCATGCAGAAATTGGCGGGAAGAGATGTAGGCAAGATTTTGTTGTTCTTTGGGTGCAGGTCTCCCGAGGAAGATTATATTTACCAAGAAGAGCTGGGAGAATGGGAGAAGATGGGCGTGGTAGATGTTAGAGCTGCCTTTTCGAGGGCAAATGAGAAGAGCGAAGGATGCAAATATGTGCAGGAGTGAGTTTGCCTTCATAATTCATTGTTTCTCGTTGGATAAATAGGTTAACTTTCGCCTTCAGTCGACTTTGGCATGACCGTCAAGACATCAAGGACGTAACTGCTAAGAATGCGATTGTGAGCACTTATCAGGGTTTTTGGTCGACACAGTCATTAACCTCTTTTACCAGGTTTTCATCTGCGGCTCTAGCAAAGTTGCAAAGGGTGTCATGGCCAAATGTGCGGACATCACTCGGAGCATCTATCCCGAGCTTAATGAAGAGGAGGCCACCAAAAAATTGCAAGAGGTTCTCAAAGGGCGTTATGCAACCGATGTTTTCGACTAAGTCTGGAGTGGCGGTTTGATATGTAGACATGAAATTGTTTTTCCGATGTCATTGTTATCTACTGATTGTACCTTCAAATTGATGTTCAAATATCATTCTTGACCTTGTGTTCCGGTTTACCTTCGCAAGTAGTTTTGATGTCGTATCCGACTGTTGCTAGTCAACATTTGGCTTCATTGAATTCAAGTGCATGAAGTATAGTTAATGCTTCGCTTCATATCATCCGAGAAGTCTACGCTGGTCGCAATGTCTACCGATATCAGTTGTAGTTGGAGAGTTCTAAGGTCATGCTCAGTAGATTCTGTGCCAACAAGTCTCGTGTCCTCCCGCGAAGACGTGATGGTTGTATCATATGTATAATTAGAGACAGGAAATGGTTCCATTCGGGCACTACCGGCTGGCAGACCGTTGCTAGTTAATTTGTCCGCAACGGTGGGTCAACTTTACTTTGTAGGCTACACACGAAATTGGAATTTTCTGGATTTACCACATCATAGATTTCTGACAGGAATATTGCCATAGTCCCCAGTTAGTGCAACCGGTAGTAAGTCTCTGAAATAGTCAGATATATTCATACCTGAGCTTTAGGGCCTGTTCAGCAGCAAGTATTTGTACTACTTTTGTATTCCGTTTCTCCTGGCAGCCAGAAGCTCGTCCCTTATTTGACTTTATTAACTTTTAAACGTAATTTTTGATTCGATTTACAGAAACTTCTGGAAACTGATCCGAGTTTTTTCCGAAGAGGAGTTGGCGAAAACTGTTCACGGAAAAGGTAATGTCCATTTTTCACACAGTATTCAAAATCAAAAATAAATGGGTTTTATGAAGACAAAAAAAGCCCAGTGTGACCGACAAGATTTTGAGGATAAAAAAATCTAATTTTTTGGATATTTTCTTGTCTAAAATTCTCTAAATGGACCGCAATGGAAAAAAGTGGAGGTTCCAACATATAAAACTCTTTTGGTAAAGCCCGTTGTAGATGCGGTCTAATTCCAAAACTTTCTAGCGCGGAAGTAACTAAGGATTTTGAATTGCCTTTAGAAATAGCAATGGTGTCTCCACCTGTAAATATGAAGGTGGGGTCAGGAAAAACGGAAAATGGAGCAAGGATAAATTGAAAAGAAATGACCGAAGTCACTCAGCATTGAATTTTGTATGCACTCGTCCCAACGTAAGTATTATGGGGCCTCGTGGGGTTGATAAGGAATGAGATGTTTTTTCTTAAAACTCCGCATCTCAGAGGCGGTATAATCAGTCACTACGCAGTGTGACTATAAGTATGTGTCGTTAAGCATGAACTAGTGTTGTAATGACTCAAAAAAGCCAATGTCTCATACCAAGCCCATTCAAAGCCTGTATAAGGTCCTCAAACCCCAAAATACTCCCTCCAAGGGTCAGTATTTTTCCGAGTAGAGCGATTTTGACAGCATTATTGTTCCCTTGACTATGTGCCTCACCAGAAATTGAAAAGCTGGCATTGGCGGAATTTATGAGGCTGAATAAAATGTCCTCGTGTTCACAGACCTTCCTGTGGCAAAAATGATGAAACAGAGAGAGCATTAACTTCAGAGCAGGGCTGATGCTGTTACGTTAGTAAAGAAACTTGGAGACAAATATTGTCTTACTACATCGGGAAAGTTCACAAAATAAATGAGTGTCTACCTGAACAGGCCCTTAAGTATATTTAGAAGAATTTCGTTGTGATGGACAAGAAGTGAAAGCTGCATTATCAAGCGGATTCTGCCCCGGAAGGGCTGGAACGCTCAACCTCCTGACCGCCATAAAATAACAGTCGGATGCTTTAACCAACTTGGTTATAGGGCATACA
>ML179556.1:33001-59857 GCA_004369135.1 Dendrothele bispora CBS 962.96
GCTATTCTCGGGTAGTAACGGTATATTCTAGGTAATTCGTGCATTGTTCTAGTCCGCAATTTCCTAAGGTCTACTACTTGCTTGGGTATATTTGTTCTAGATATGTCAAGGTTTCTCCGTATCCGCTATCAGGCGGTGAGTTGAATCACCCCTTTATTTCGACTCTCGATCAGTGGCGGCCTTGTAGCCAATTACTAATCCTTCGTCTCAAGATCCTATTGGTTAATCGCAATATGACTCGACTCTCCCTATCAGCTGCACGCATCAACCCGCAGTACTGACTGGTCCGTTAATATCTAGAAGTGTGGCGAGCGCCACTACTCCCTGTCGGATGTCCCTATTTAGGTTCTAGAGCCTCGTGTATACTTATCACGCAGTCTTATGATTTCTAGAGCCTGGATATCTTGGTAGAATATTCAGATCTTGGTTGGAACGTGTCTCCGAATGGATTGATAGGCTTTTCAGACCGTTGATCCTCTCCGTTAAGCGTCTACGTCACTTGCGCCACATCGGCCTACGACTGACTTAGTCACAACGTTCCAGCGTTGTTCTAGAGCTGTCCCTTAGTATCTAGAGTCTACTGTTGACTCTGTCTTTGGTAGAGATTACTATTATTCTCTTGAGTTGAATGCGCAATAGTCTAGTCAACTTCCTAATACCTTCGCAAGGGTACTAGTATTGAGTATCTATGTTCTACCTAGCTCACTCGTCCTACAAGCCATAACAACTTGGTTCTAGAACCAGTACTAAGTTTATGGATGCCCGCCATGGAGAAGGAGATGGAAAAACTGGACTCACGAAAGGCATTCACACCAGTATCAAGACCCAACGATGCGAAGATCATATCGGTTAGATGGGTGTATGCAACTCGAAAGGATGGTGAGGGTAAACTTACTGAGAGACGTGTGAGGTTAGTTGTGAGAGGATATGATCAGGTTAAAGGAGTCCACTATGAGGATACATGGTCCATTGTGGCAAGGTACAAATCCATTCATTTTTGCATTGCCATTGCAGCACATGAAGGGTTGGACTTATGGTCTGGTGACTTCACAGGTGCGTACCTGAATGCGAAGCCTCAGGGGGTCAATTATTTGGAGTTGCCAAAGGGGTTTGAGTGTCAATATGACTTGCGAGATGGATTGGAGACAGTATTGTTGATGAATGTGAATGTATATGGTACTATGGATGCAGGCAACAACTGGTACAGGACACTCGACAACTACTACCAAAAGATCGGTTTCCGCTCAAATCCTGCTGACCCGTGTGTCCGGTTTCGTCGAACCAAACTAGGGTACACTCTTACAGCAACTTACACGGACGACGTTACCGGGGCTTCATCAACGGTAGAAGACGGTGTGAGGGCTAGAAGAGAGATTGCAGATGGGTACGAATTCCAAGACTATGGATATCCAGATGTGATGCTGGGTATGACGGTGCAGGGAGAAAAAGAAGGTTCTATATCCATTCATCAGTGCCCATTAATTATCAAGACGTTACAGCACTTTGTAATGAATGATTGTGCACCGAAATACACACCTCTTTCCCCAAGCATCGACTTCATCAAATCTCAACCGAACCCAATCCCATCGTCCGACAGTTTCTTCATGGCCGACAAGGACTACATGGGCCTTTTAGGGTGTCTGAACCATGTTTCCCAGGGAACACGTCCCGACATTTCATATGCTGTCGCATTACTTCAGCAATACAGCAGCGACCCTCATCCCACGCATTGGGCATCCGCGTTACACATATTGGCGTACCTGAAGGCAACGATGGACTACGAATTGAAGTATGAATGGAAAAGAGATGGAGACAGAGACCTTCTGAAGCCAGTTGGATATTGTGATGTGTCATATGCAGACATAAAGGAGGAGAATGGAGAGTCGACTAGAAAATCGACTATGGGGTATGTGTTCATGGTAGCTGGCGGCGCAGTCTCCTGGAAATCATCCAAACAATGAGTTGTGGCTTTATCAACCTTGGAAGCAGGATACCTCTCTTTGGTGAATGCAGGGAAACAAGCGGAATGGATGCATAAGTTTTTGCAAGGATTGGAGTTAATGAGGGAATATCCATTCACGATTTTTGTTGACAACACTAGCGCAATTTCTCTAACTGAAGACGTACAAAGCATTTCGACACCACTTGGGCATGGATCAGGGATGCTGTGTGTGCAAAGGAGTTGGAATTCAAGTATGTCAATTCCAAAGAAAACATTGCTGATATAACCACGAAGGCATTACCCCGAGCGGCGGTTGAGAAGTTTATACCCAATATGTGGCTGACCATTTCCATATTTAGTTTTTGTTTTTCCTTTTATAATCATTTCACATCCTCCGTTCAACATAGTTTCATCACTACGATACTATTTATTTGTACTTGACTAGCCTTACGATCGGCTAGATATATACCAGAGTACGGACTCTACATTCCTCAGTCATTCCCACTATCTTGTGTGAACTTTGAGGTATGTTTCGACAGTTATATTTTTGTTTACTTTATACTGATTATTCCTACAGTACTTAATACTTCGTATTTCAACACTTTGGTTCCTCTGAAGCTCATATCGCCCCGAAACCTTTTGGGAACCTGGTTTTCAAACAAAATAAATGTATTAAACATAAAACTTTTCAAAGAAACCTTTGCGCATGTTAACTACCTAATGACTACTATAGTTTATACCTCGCTTTCTGCAAATTTTCTATGTTTGATACAAATAAAACTTCAAAAAAGTATTTTTTGCTTTTACGCATAAGGGATACCTCAACTCATTCAGCCTGCAGTAAGGTCGGAGAAGGATAGAGGTGAATTGGCTGACATGTCCCAATTCGCTAGTCAGTAGGATGAGGTGACTTTGATATTACAGTGGAGACTGGATAGCCACACATCCAGAATCTGAAAACCTTTCCATTGGATGGACAAAGCTGTTTAGTCAGTTCTCATAAATAAGTACACGGAACCACCAATTTTTGATGCTCATGAGCGATAGGAGTTCATGTCCGTACTTCTTACAAGAATACATTTAAATTTGGTTTTGCCTGCCTCAAGGTGGGCTTCCAGGTACTCCGTGTAACGCGTGGGTGTGTTCTGGGCCCGATGCTGTTTTAATGTGTACTTACATCATTCCCCATCATCACATTACTCCCTTATACGTGTATAGCGAGGTGGTAGCCCCTAAATTGTGAGTATGTAGCGAGGTAGGTTCGTCGGAAAGATGTTTACTTCCTTTTCCATTGACATCACAAGATAGGTCTGTTCGGGATGACCTATAAAAGTACGTGAACTGTCCGTTCAAATGTAATACGTAGTACTATGAATAGAAGCCAAAGTGCGCAGCAGCGCAAAAAGATCTCATGGAAAGAAAAACATCGGAGGAGCTTTGTACGTGGACGTGTTGTGTATAGTCCCTTATAGTCCCTGCATGGATCTCAGGTACGAAGGAATTCCTATTATAATGAGAGGCGTCTGATGATCGCTGTATATTAAGTTTTATTTATAGCTTTCTTTTGCGAGTCTATTTTTGAACTTTGGCGAGGTTGATTATTTTTGCGTACCCAAAGTATCTGTGGACTGAAAATAGAACGAGCAACATTGGTTGAGAACTGTGGAGAAAAAACGCGAAGGAAAACAAGAACGAAGTTATGGATTCCTTTTGCGTATTCTCCGAAGTAAACGAGGATCATACGTGTTAGCTGATGGGAAAGCGAACCTAGTGTAGGGGTGGTACTGGGTCAGAAAGACTCTGAAAGAGGCGGGAGAGAGCGATGGACCGGACCCAAAGAAACTGCGCACGCTTTGGACTAGTTTGGTCGATCTCGGCTAAATTCGGCCGGATAGAGGGATGCCGATATGTATGTGCTCGTTGTCCCTGTTTCTCTCCAGGCAAAATCTTCCCGCACCCTTTCCTTACCTCCGGATCTCCTGCCTCTATTCTTTCGTATACGTGGTCGTCGTCTTTTGTCGTCGAGCGCGGTCGCTCATTCTCTGTCCACGAAGAAAGTCTCTATAACCGTCGTCTATAATGGGTAGAAGAAAGATTGAAATACAACCGATTACAGTGCGTCGTCTGTCTTTCCCTTGGTGGTTGGGGAAAGGGTAGTCTCGTCCTACCCCTTTACTTTCTTTCCTCTCCTCGAACTTGTAGGGACAAAAGACTAACGGAGGAGTTGACAGCACGAACGCAACCGTTCAGTGACCTTTTTAAAGGTGCGTTGGCGTGCTCATATTTCACTTTTTTCCGCTATTTTTATGCTCAATCTTGGTCTTGGCGTTTTCCTTTTTTCTAAAATTATCTACACGTATCGCTTGGAACGCAACGTTTTTGCACAAATCTCTTTCTTTCCTTCCATATGTCCGCCTTCCCCTGGTCGCTGTTGCCCCTCTTCGTCTCTGGTCTCTGCCCTGTGACCAATGGGACGATGTATATTTATCGCCATTCCGACGGAACCCATCCATCATCTGGCTATCCCCATGTCACTGCTACCGCCTTGACCAATATTAGCGCAAGAACGGTCTGTTCAAGAAAGCCTATGAACTAGGGGTCCTATGCAGTGTCGACGTCGCTGTCATTATCTTTGGTATGTAGATTTCGTTTCCTCTATAGTCTGACATCCTATTTCTCATCAAAAAAACTTGCCTCTTCCCCATCTCCTTCTCTACCCCTATCCTATGTTCCCCACCCATTCCGTCTTTCAACGGCGCACCGGTCTGCCCCAAAAACTCTGACCTCAATCTATAGACGAAAAACCTGGTCAGCAACACAAGTTGTACGAGTATTGCTCAGGTGACGTTAGGGATATCGTCAGGCGGCATTTGAGAGTACGTTAATTCTCTTATTCTTCCGTTCCCTGTTTCCGTCCTATTCCTGTCCTCTTCTTCCGCTCCCGCTTCTCCTTATTCACTCTCTGTAACAGTTCAACGGAGATAAAGATTCCCGAGGCCCAGGAGACTTTAACGGTACCGGTCCAAGCAAAATGGACGATTTGGCGGAGGGCGACGATGATGACGATGATGATGACGTACCTGCTCCTGCTACCACTACGAAAGGAGGGAAAGCAGGGAAAGGAGGCTCAGCTAAGAAGAGTGGTTCGAAGAACGGAAACAGTGGAAGAGGGATGGAAGAGAGGATGGATATTGATGTGAGTACATTTTTTTGGTGATGTTGTTTCAGATGCGGTGTTATGCATTTTTTTTTCTTTTTCGGTGAATCCTTGACCCACACACTCTATCTCATTCTTCCTCCTCCTACTTATACACCACGAACCGACGCATATATCGACACATACTTACATATTACACGCATATACCGACACACACCTCAATATTACACGCATATACCGACACACACCTCAATATTACACGCATATATACACACACACCTCAATATTACACACATATATACACACACAGGACGTCGACCGTCCACTATCCATCCCAACGCCTCCCAGTAACAGCCAACACGATCCTCACCACCGCTCTTCCTCCTCCTCTCAACGAGACATACTCGACTTTGTCGACCGAGATCACTCTGTAGGTGGTGGCCTAGGTCTAGGGTTCGGTCTACCCATCTCAAGCGACAGAGATGATTACCACCGCTCTTCAGGGAGCAGCAGCTTCGGTCCAGGCTCTGGAGACGCAGGGCTCGGGTTCAACTCAGGTCCTTCAATGATGGGTCGGTCAGGAAGTTACGGATACGGCAGCTCTGGTGGTGGTGGGAATAATCCGCGTAAAAGATCTCGAAGCCCTTCTTCTGGTTCTTATCCCGGGTCTAGGCAGAACCAGATGTTTGGTGGACCACCTGGTGGTGGATTGGGTTCAGGTGATAGGGGTTATGATTTGGGTGGTTTGGTGGGGATCAGAAGAGGTTTTACTTCTTCCCAAGGAGGAGGAGGAGGGTTTAGTGGGCCTCCAGCAGGAGGATTAGGAGGACCAGGAGGACTGAGTAACTTTGGTGGACTCGGGCCTTCTTCCTCTGGTTCCGGTGGTAACCTTTTAGGGCTCGGATCCGGACCAGGAGGTGCTGGAGTTGACGGGTTTTATGACCGTCAACAGCAACAGCAACATCATGATAAATTTACACAACATATACCGACTCCGCCTTCACCTGCGTTGAGCAATGGTGGAGGAGCAGGAGGAGTGTCTACGGCATCGACGGCAGTGTCGATGCCTTTGTCTGTCCCTGGAGGGCCTGGTTCTGGGTATGACTCGTTTGGAAATCTTGGAAATCTTGGTGGATTGAAGAGTCTGGGTAATCTGAGCAATTTGGGGGGTTTAGGTGGTGGTGGTGTTGGTGGAAGTGGACACGTGGACGCGAGGATTATATACCAACAGGCTCAATTGATGTTGCAGCATCAGCAACAGAGGGAGCGTGAAAGGGAAAGAGAGAGAGATCGAGACAGGGAGAGAGGTATGGGGAGAGAGAGGGAAAGGTCGTTTTCGAGGAATTCGTATACGAGGGGAGTTGGAGATATAGAAGGGGAAAGAGAGTTGGAGAGGTGGTGGGATAGGGTCAAAGCTGAGTATCAGCATCGTCATCAAGGAGCAGGAGGCGGAGGAATGGGAATGGGAATGAGGGATATTAGGGAAAGAGAGGTCGAGAGGAGAAGACAGATGCAGATGCAGGGGCAAGGCCAACAGCAGAGATATGGGTTGCCTGGTGTAGGGGATCTGGGGTCAGGAGGTGGACAAGGAGGGCAAGGCCAGGGTTTAACGGACTTGTTTGCGTTTTTGGACGCTGTCGGTAGTGGATCTTCGAACTCTTCTTCGACGACCACAGGAGCGGCGGGAGCAGGAGGATTCGACTTTGGAAACTTGGATTGGCCGACGCATGTTGGCAATGGTAATGGCCTGGATAATAACGGTCCTACTAGCAGTAGGAGACCGGGTAGTAGTAGCGACTCTGGTGGGACAGGGGCAGGGGCAGGGGCAGGAGGAGCGGGAGGAGGAGACTCGTGGCTTGACTTCTTGTCTGGGTCTGGTCCTTCCTCTTCGTCAGGTGCTATGGGAGATGTGGGGAATCAGTCGAGTGTTGAAACAATGTCATTGTTGTTTAGAGACGGGGACGGGCTGTTCGGAGGTGTTGGAGGAAATGTGGATGATGACAATGCAAGACCGTCATCAACGAACTCAGCATCTGGAAGAGGGAGGGAGAAGGCGAAGAGGAGGAGGAGGAACAGTGATTATGAGGATGATGGTGCAGGTGACGGTGCAGAGGAGGTGGAGGTGGTAGAGGTGAATGCTGGTGTGGGAGGTATAACAGCAGGAGGTGCTGGTGGTAGTGGTGTTGCTGTTGTTAGCGAGTTTGATGAAGATGAGGGGGAAGACGGAGGAGAGGATTCTGGGTCGGAGTACGAGCCTTCTCCTGGTCGGCCTTCGAATAGTAGTAGTAAGAAGGCGAGACCGAAGAGTTCATCGGCTACAGGCGGTGCTGGCGGTGGCAGTAAGAAGGGTCGTGACGAAGGTGGTGGACAATCGAGGAGGAGAGGGAAGTCGTAGACGTGCTTTTGTGCGTCGTGGGAACGGTGAATAGACTGTCGTAGGTACATTAAAAAAAGGACTTTGTGTATAGTAAGTAGTTGACTCGGTATGAACCAAGGTTTAGTCAAAAAACGTTCTGGTATCGTTATCGTACGCTTATTGTATCATACCATCTTAATTTCTTTTTCCAACATTTATCACATAGGTAGAGACGCAGAACAACACAGAAAATCTAACTGAGTGGTACTGAGATTATCAAAAAAGGCATCAGGCTTTCTCCGACTGCCGCTCATCGTCCACGTTGCTAATATCCAAGTCGACGTCAGCAAATCTGTCCGATTTTGAATTTGGATCATCGTTCGAAGCTTGGCGTCCGGAATATTCGACATCTTCTACATAAGCATCATCCTCACCGCCTTCCTTCTCGAACGCTGCTTTATGCTTCTCGAAATGAGATCCATGGTTTTCAGGACCGAGGAGCGCGACGATGAGCACGAAAGCTGCAAGTACACCGACAAGGATTCCTTGAACAGTTCCGTAGTCAGGGATGGTAGTCCCGTCTGATTTGATGATTCGGATGTTGTCGCCTGCAGCTGGAGGTTTTTATTCATTTATTTTTTGTTTTTTTTTTTTTCAAGAAAAAAAAGAAAAAGAGAAAGGTTAACTTGTAGTGTACGTCGACTGCACTGGAAGCAGGGGAACTTACTAGCCTCGATTTGTGCGCTAGCACTAGAAACCATAGCCCCTATTTGGTAAGCGATGCCTGCGAAAGAAGCTCGAAAAGCAGGCGGAGATATCTCCGATAAGTGGATGGGCATCTGTTTGATTTGAAGTTATAAGTATGGCTTCATAGGTAGAATTTTGAATGATGCCAATGGGATTCTGTACTCACAATGCCACCAGCTCCTAACGCTGCGAATTGCATGAAGAAAGCTCCAACCGTAAGTGCACCGAACGAGCTAGGAAGTATCCATAAAGGTACGATTGCTCCTGATATTATCATATAGAGTATCAGAGTTAGTCGTCTCCCGATGTATTGGGAAATCCATCCTGCAAACGCTCCTCCGACAATTCCACCCTACGATGTGGAAGAGTAATTGATCAGGGAAGACAAAAATAGGAAGGAATGAGAATAGACTATTTACGCAGAATCCGATGAGAGTCGCTAGGGTTGAATCGTGTTCACTGAATCCTTTGGTCTGTTGCAGATAAGTTGGATAAAGATCCTGCGAAAAGACAAACAGGATTTCAGTGACCAGGTTCAGAAATGGAATGAAAGGATAACTACTTCTGAGCTGTGTGTGATAAAATTGAAGCCTGAACATTGTATGATTTTCATTTGAATACTTTTATTCATGGGACGATAGACTCAGAAGAGGAGCACCCACCGGACATCAACAAACACATGTAGATAAAACGACCCCAATGTTGTTTCATCACTTTCCGCGTCTCCTGGATAAAGATTTGGGTTTTTTGTCTAACACTAACACCCTTAGACCCTTCTGCTGCCTTCACAAACACTTGTGATTCAGGGATCATCATCGTGAATAGCGCGGTGAAAAAACTGAGTCCGCTCGCAACCCAAAACAATGACCTCCACGCATCGGGGCCTAGAGTTGCTTCTTTTGCCGGCACCAACGTCAGATTAATAATAGCGGCAACTACGCATCCCAAAGCATATCCTTCCTGGAGAATACCCGATGCCAATCCCCGGACTTCGACCGGAAGGTTTTCGAGTGCAGTTGATGCAGCCAAACCCCATATACCACCCATGCCTATCCCAAAAAGAGATCTGACGGCGAGGAACTGTGAGAAAGTTTCTACGAAGCTAGTACCAAGTTCAAGAATTGTAACGATGAGTAGATTGGCAACCAACGGCCATTTGCGACCGAAGCGGTCTGAGAGAAAGCCGAAGATAATTGCGCCAACAGTTCGCAAGAGAAGACTGAGGGTTACAGCTGTAGTCTGTTCAGATGACAGTGTCAGTTGCTCAGTATCACTGGCGGGAGAAGTAGTAAGTCAAATGAGCTGGTTGTGACATACAACTTCATGGGTGCTTTTCCCAAACTTTGTTGAGAAACTGGTCAGGCTGAGGGAAACGGAGTAGAAATCTGTAGCATCACAGCTCCACGATAGTAAGCTGTATCGTAGAACAGTGGTCAACAAGGAACCAAAACCCACGGCTAGAAAGGCGACACACCCAGAGATGAAATGGGCCCATTGCAGCCAAGTCAGACTATATAAAGCCTGCAAGAGCGAAGTATTTCTTTCGGCCTGCCTTTGACTCTGTGGTAGCTTGAAACTTTTCACAAAGTTCAGTATCATAGCTGCCAAATGATCATGGAGGAAAGGAAACCTGCGAATGCTTGGAAGCAGAATAAATACCTTCAGCTTAAATTAGCGGACGGAATGGAAATTATGAAACTATAGGGAATCCGTGAATAGAAAAAGGTAATAGATCTCCCACTAGAAGAAGCCCTGCTGACCTGTATCATCTCTATTCACCTCCCGGAACGAACCTTCTCCCGACCCATGACTGAAGCCTGTATACGATGCATGTACGTACTTAGTATACGGATTCGGCAAATTGACTGGAGCGAGTATCACATACCGTCTGTGCTCTCGAGCAGTACGGCGTAGAATTTTGCTTAGCCAGGGTACGAGATATACTGGTAGGTCGCGTTGGATTCATTGCAGTAAGTGCAGTACGACAAAGAGTAACGAGTATTTTCCAACTTGCTGAGTTAGAATGAAGTTGACGGCGAATTACAAAATCACAAGTGCGGCCCGGGATATCACAAGAGCAGCTATTTTCGGGTCTCCTAGGAACTTAAAGCCATCTCTATGGGCAATTACAATCTTAAGTCAGGAAGTCTTGGCTCATATGAATCAATTCAACGAATTTCAATAGAGTTTATCTAGAAAAAAAAATTAGTCCATAATGGCAATAGTCCTCTGAAGTTTCTGTAGTACAACTTTTATGCACCTGCAACTCTTACGACAAACAGCTAATCGAATAACACTTGTTACCATGACATTCTCCCAATTCGACAGAATTTTTTCTTACTCAAAACGATATCAACTTTTCTTGAATATTATGATATGTTGATAAGCCAATGCTATCAACATGTCCAAAACTACTACAGATCACTTCAAACACTTGTACTACCCAGCTGTGAGCGATAATCAGGGGGGTTCATCATCTGGTTTACCAGAGTTGTCAACATGTCTATTCGTACAGTAAGCTCTGCAATCTGGTTCTGTATTGTCACTGCAGAGGAATCTTCTTGGGAATTTGAGTGGGGAGAGATCCCTTGTGACACTTGACTGAGAAGAGATCTCTGTCTCTCAATTTCTCCTTGTAAAGTAGCTGCCATCTCCCTTCTCCTCTTTTGATCATTTGATTGTAAATTGGATGGAATGAACTGAGAGTTAAGAGTGTTTAGGGGGATGAGTGTGCCATGACTCAGACTCAGCGCTTGGGGACCTGCATGTGGCCTTGTTTTGGCTTTTCTGGGTATTTTAAGTCTGGATGATTGATCGGAGGAATATGGTATGAAAGGGTCAAGTCCTTGAATGAAAAACATTAGTATGGTATGAATACAAGCTGGAACAAATCATTATTGAAAATTTACCTTGAGGGCCTGAGCTAGAAATTTTAAGTGACCTTTGCCTTCTCTGTCCCCGACAGTAGAAAAAAAATAGATCACTAATGAGAGAATAACTATCCCAGAAAGTACACCAATTATGATAATTGGGATTGTGAGGTCATTTCCAGATTTTCGAAGGGGATCAGAGGCTGCCAGAAAAGAAACAGGGTCGGCTCTAGGCTGTGGTGTACCATAGCATATATAATCGACCATGAGCCGGACCACCACACTTTTTTGACCCTGTCCAAGTTGAGATGTGTTTGAATAGGATAACATTCAATATGATATTGACGAGAATGTCCTAAAGTGTGAAGGAATGGTGAACTGTAGGTTGACCAGCACCACAGGCTGGTAAAACAAAAATTCAAGGCTAGACAGTTGTGAGTCTGAGTCAGGGTGCCTGTTCATATAAGAAGTTGTCAGTCAGTCTTTGGGAACAGGGTGATCTAAGGGCCTGACTTCGTGACATTCATATATTGTCTGGACATTGATCAGGCAGTGCATGGACTTCACCAATTAATTCTGAAACTACGTTTAAAATAACTTGGAGTAGAAAAGATTAAATTGAGAATAACAGCGCGGCAAAAGCAACCATCACGATTGTACTAATGATACAACATCACTAGTACTGTGGCAAGAATCTATCATTACACCACTTTCTATTTCATTCATGACATGATGGGTACGATAGATTTCATGTATCATGTCATTATCAAATTGCTTTCCGCTGCCACCACAAAATGTATTGCGCCATTTTTCAGATAGGATTATCATCAAAAAGTCACAAGTGCACTAGATACCAATGCTCACAATGACACACATGTAAAGGTTATCTGCAATGTTCCTACCCGATTGGATGGTCCAGCGGTCATCTGCCGATGGAGGCGCAGATTCCGAGGGTGGCGGATAGGTGCTCTGGACGCCCTCCAATTGACGGATTTCTATATGACAATCAAAGGATGAACGGCGGATGGGATGGGGTGTGAGAGTCTACCATATAGGGACAATATTCAGTGACTCTCACCGGGTATTCCCAAAGTGCTGTACACTCTGGCAAATACTAAAGGTTTGTCGACATAAAATTACTTGCGCCTTGCAAATTATTGTCAACGTTGCCTTTCAAGGCTTCTTGAACTGGCTTGAGTGTGAGGATTAGCTGTATAATGGTGCCGAGAGTACCTACGGCTGCAATCACATAAAAAAGTGGTTTTGCGTCAGATATGGCAGACTAGCATTGATTCCAATGGATTGCCCGATCATCCACTCATACCATCCAAATCCAATCAAATCTGGCCCTAATAGACAAGTTGACAGACTCGTATCAAAGGAAATGGGGCATTGCTTGCACATGGCAAGTATGAGGCTGTAGACTGTGAGAAACAATTATGAGATAAAAAAAGGTGACTTCTGTAAACTCCAGCCTCATAAATTTTATGTAGTGCCAGCATGCCAATTGCAAGGTTCTGACATCAAGTGAATACAGTTTTCTGTGCTAATTTCTGGGCAAATCCTGGTGCAATCAAATGAGAAACTTGGGCTCAAGTTTTAAGCAGCTGCTTACAGAGTGTTCTTATGACACATGAGTCTCATAATAAGTACTATAAGATCTTAAGTTCTTTATTAATATCAAGGATAAGTATATTAAGGTGTAATTTAAGCTCATTAGTATAACAACTTATTGTGATTAGTCAAGTTCTACTTGACCCCAACTTGGAGGGCTTGTTTCAGCTCAGTCTTGCTGAGGTACAGTCTAGGCCATGGTCAGGTCTGAGCAAATATTTTTGAACCAGTAGGACCTGGTAACAGAACAGAAAAAAATTTAAGGAAGATGTCAATAGTGAATCAATAGTATCAGAATCATACATAGCATTCTTCTGTCTCACTATTGGAGGGGTGAAAAATATGAGGTACCTATTTTTGGCACATTAGACCATTCTTTGGCCTTGTGCATTTCTGTAATCTTTTCTTAGTGAACCCAACACCAACTACTTTCACTTAATATTTGTAGTAAAGCTAGAGAGTGTCACCACACACTGGCACACACTGGCACACAGGACAGTAGCCTAAGTATCAGTTTGCAAATCTGCATTATCTTATCTAGTCACATGATGTGAGATATATGGTAGGGGCTCTGTCAAGGCTCCAAAAAAAATGCGAACATCTGAGACCTGCCTACCCCTTGCTGGGAGTCACACACCCATGGGCCATTTTGCGTAGTCTTGTCAAGATTGTGAGGGCTTGGCACTTTGACAGCAAAAAAGCCAGCCAATTAAAATGTCATTTATGATGAATCAAAGGTTTCTCAAACTTTTTCGGCCTCTTTTAGTTTTACACTATAACCATCTTTCTCACTCTTTTGGTCTAAATGAACACCTTTTCTTGTCTTAAAGTAATTTTTCTGCATGGAAATAGTACATTCATATCAATGACAGAACCATTGAACCTTGTGGAAGTCAGTTCTTGGAGCTAAAGACCGGGTTTATGCTTAGTGTTCCAACGGCGTGGCTGGAGCCGGCTAAAAAAGCAGGCTTGCCGCTTGAGCCAAGCTGTGACAAGCCATTTATTCGGCTTGTCGGCTTTCTTAATAAGATATCCGCTTGGCTTGGCTCGCAAGCCGGCTTGAAGCAGCTAGAGCCGAATATAAAATTAGTATGTGTTTATTACGAGAAAAAGAAAATTACATATAAAAAAATTGAGTGACCGGCAAGAATTTTAATGGAGGTCGTGAAAAATTTATCGGAGATCTCGCGTAAGACCTCAATGGCTTTAGCTGATGGCTAAGCTCCGGCCAGCCGAGCCGAGCCACAGCTGAGTATTTAATTTGGCTAGGTAAGCCATAACATGACCAAGCCAGCCCTAGCCGAGCCGAGCCGTTGGAACACTAATGTTTAGTAGTTGTGATAGATTTGAAAAAAACCTTAAACCCAGAAAATGTATTTATTTACTGAGGCAACTTGGGCAATATTCAACCTTAATTACAACACTGGTGTCAAGGCTGATTTTGTAACATGTATTTTCCTATTTACTACTATGGCATACTCCATATGTGTGAATCTAGAGATTTTGGGGAAATAATTCAGAATGCTCCACTCTTAAGAATCCTGTTTCAAGTGTTTTTGGGAAGCATTTCCCAACTTCCTTCTCATCATTCGAGGCTTGACCTCTGATCACAATCCTCCTCAAAACACGATTCCCATGTCCCTCCACTGAACCATGGGCTAGAAGAGCCAGTTCCACATCCATCTTCTCAAAAATATGGACAAAGTGCTGTGCAACTATCACCCCGAAAATGTTCAGGTGACATTCAATTGTGCATAGATGTAAGAGAGGAGGTCTGATGAACAATATGCAGGGTGGCTGCAAGCATGTGGTAATAACTATTACTTGTTTTTTGAGACCATAGGGTGAGTTCCTGAAGACAAGTAAAGCTACTGAGAACTTGACTCAATTCAGTCCCTACATCTGAACAACCATTTGAATTTCCAATGATATAGAAGAGGTGTGGTAATGAACTAACTCCCAGTTGTAAAAATTTAATTTCAAGGAAGTAGTAGTATCTGCACAGGTCCGGAAAAGAGTATGGTATGGACGAAACGTTCCAAATGGCACGAGGTTCAGTGTTTTGAATGACTTCATATCCATAGGAGAAGCTGGATGAGGAAAAAATATGAACAATGGTTCCGCTAGATTCTCCTCATCCCAAGCGCTATTACATCCTCCATAGAAAGTGAATGATTGAATGATTGAATGTTTAATGTGGGTTTCGAGCTAGAGTCCAGAGCTCGAGGTATCTTCGATAACTGATAGCTCGTGGTGACAAAGACGATTGTTGGTCTATGTGGATCTGTTGTTTAAATGATTGTGGAGAGGAGAACATGTTCTTGTAGACTCGTGTAGAGCACATATGATCTGGACAAGGTCACTGAACTCGTAAATAGTTATTTTTCCCAGGATGAGCTCCTCCAGATCCAGATTGCTCTTGAGCAGGACTACGAATAGTTTTATGTCACGAGCGGCAAGAAAGCTTCGGCATCCTTCAAGAGAAATACTTCGTAGACTGACAAACGGAAGGATTGGAAGGATCTTCTGAGCCGTCAGGGCGGAATCAGGCACAAAACCAGATTCCTGACATATGTGATGAAAGGGGACAACTGAATAGCTTGGAGAGTCGGAGAGGAGAATAGCTCTTCTAGTTGCCTACATCTGTGATGTACGGCATGTGTGATAGAAGGAGTAATGGAAAATCCACCCCTAGAATATATACAATCACAAAATCACGGATTAAGTGAAGACGGGTGCGCGAGAGCCAGATACCGTCCAAGCCAAGTTTACCGAGCGACATGAAGGGATGACAATCTGCGGCGATGTAACCGAGTTCCATTGTAGAAAAAAATACGTCACTGGCAGTTAGTGTATCACCTTGCTTGTCAAGGTCTCCCTACCCCCTAAAATTGAAGCACTTTTCGACTTTTTTGTACACACACGGACAAATAGATTTCGTAATTCTGCTTAGTTATACGGCAGGGTCCCCGGTCGGAACAGCCGGACGACCGGTAGGAACAAGAAACGACCCCATACCAGAGAAGGCCCGCCCCACCAGCACAGTAAGACATACAGTCAGAGATACACTACTGGAGCTATAGCCTATTTGAACAGCTTAAAGATTGAGTATAAGTTCGAAATAAAACTGGAAAAAATAGCTGTAGCCGATTTGAACAGTGTAAAGATTGAATATAAGTTCAAAATAAAAAGCAGTAGTTTTAGGTATACAAAAGCAGAATCAGATCAGATACATAATAAGAAAAAGAAAAAGTGTTAGCCAACACAACAGTTTAAAGAAGGCCACCCCTGCCCATTGAAGGGAGGATTCAGAGGTAAACCCGGAAATACCCTGGTAGCGCCTGCGCCGTGATAGATAACTATCCTCGGAGTGCCCTATAGGGTCTTGAGGCAATCCAGGGGCACTTTTCCAGTTGCCCCGAAACGGCACACAAAACCCTCCTGGACCTGGATTCGGCCAGGTCCACCAAAATCTGAGAAAAGAAAAATGGCAGGGCCCAGATTCCAAAAGCCTTTACAGACGAGCCTCCCCCTGCAATCCAGCTCCATCCTCGAGCTGTTTCTGATGGCCACCGGGTTGACCTTGGGTTGACCTGAATCTGAAAGCCTAGTAAATAAGTCAGAGTCCAGGTTCCAAAAGCCTTGCAGACGAACACTGTTCTGTCCTTGTTCAAAGTCATAAACTTGAAAGTTACACTATTTCTTTCGTTTTTTTGCAGTGTATCCCGTCACTTCTTTGTTCTTCTGCTCAACTCCTCCAGTTTATCATCTTCTGCTAGCAACTCCTCCAGCAAAGTTTCTGATTGATATTCTCACAATACTTAATTCATTCATATCGTGCCTGGGCCACGCCCGGAACTTCTTGATAGTGCCGGCACCCAGATTTTTGCGTCCACGTGGTGCGTCCAAGGTGCGTCCAGCGTCCAAGTGCGTCCAGGTGCGTCCAGGTGCGTCCAGGGTCATGTGTGTCCAGATGCGTCCAAATGCGTCCAAGTGCGTCCAAATGCGTTCAAGTGCGTCCAAATGCGTCCAAGTGCGTCCAAGTGCATCCACGGTGGCTGTGCTAATCCCAGTTTTTTCGTGTATGAATACTTTGAGGATTTTAGAATTCCAAGTGACTCTTTCATCTGTAACACATATCCATCAAGTTACAGTATAAAAATTACTTTGACCTGTAATAGTCATACAATATAGTTCATACTTAGTCTTTTGGAAATCTTGCATATGAAAAATTTGTTCAAATCCCATTATCAATCTGTTACTGACTACATTTACAATTTACAATGAGGATTGATGTGGGCCTTCCATTCAAAAGGATTCCAAGTGGATTTGTAAAACACTTAGGTTCCCAGCTCATTTATAATGGCTTTTAAAGTTCAAAATATTAGGAAAGTAAGAAGAATGAAATCCCAGTCACTTTCCATGAGTTCAAATAACATCCTCCTAATTTTGACAGATCTTTTATGAACAGTAAATTTCTGGGGTGTGCCCAATACATGATAGATCCAATATTGACATTTTCACAGATTCAATATCAATATTATCTAACTCTAGATTGGTTTCAATTATTGTGTTATTGAACTCTATAGTTAGACATTTATTGACAACTGAATCTCAACTTCACACCAATCTCAGGTTCATGGATTGTATCTCAATATCTAGGATGGCTTTGAAATAGCTATTTTCCTGGACTCATAGGTTCCTAGATGTCCTGTCTGCAATATCTAAGCATCCTGTGTACTACTACACAAAGTACACTCCATTCTTTACTAGGCATCACTTGACATCTAAGCTCCAAATGTTCAAGATAGTTCATCAACCATCAATCAATGTATCCAATATCATTGTTTACATCAATATCTCATTGTTTTGAAGGCTTGAACTTCAAAATCTCAATAATAAGAAAATTATACTTACCAGTCACTTTCAAGACTTCTCAAAGTTATTGGGGATAGAACATTACAGCTAGTACTCCTGGAGAGTAATAGTAATCTGATTGTTAGGGGATATATTCCATAGACCCTAAACTCTGGTATTAGAGTCCTACATCTACTTACCAGTAACATTAACCACATAGTACTGTATAGCTTCCTCCTATATTAGAGTCTTGTACATACTTACTGGGAGTCAGACTCCCTTAATCCAAAACAATCCCACTCTCTTTAACTGGAAGCTCTCTAAAAGTCTTGAAGAAAATTTAATCACTGAAACTTCTTGGACCATTGTAAATTTATATTATTTTTTCTGAAAGCCAGATCAATCCACAAATCGTTTTAGAAAGTATTAAAACTAGAAGATACTAAGGCTCAGCACGGATCCCGGTTTTGCCAGGTTAACCTGCCGGTTATCCGTGGGAAAACCGGCCGGTTCTGGTAATTTTAGGTATCCGGATCCGCAGATACAGATACTTGCGGATACCGGTTTGAATTTTCAAAAAAATGCAAAAACCGGCAGGTACTGGGTGTATCCGGCATACACAATTAGTAACTTTTATTGATATCATTTCTGGTATACTTGATTTTTTTGGTCAACTTTCTGCCCAGAACTTCAAATGGTTGCAGAAATTTGGTAATGAAGTGCCATTTATTCATTGTATGTTGTGTTTAATCAATTCTATTAATGATTATGTTTGAACTTTTTTAGTCATTAAAATGATATTTTGAATATCTACCTTCTTACAGTTTGATATATTGACTTTTAAGACATGTCCTAGAAATGAAATTTGTACAACTTATCAATTCCCACAATGTGGCATACTGAATGTATTTTTAGAATGGCTCCTTGCCTTGGAAATTTATGGTGCCACAATTTTTGGGGCACTAAATAAATAAGCAAGAATAAATTTCTGTGACTACTTCTAGAAATGAAAAACATGCATTTGGACTATTCCTAACTAACAGTCAAATAATTACTCAAATCCATGCTCTAGAGGCTAAGATATTGATGATTCTACATAAATCAAACTTTTTACATCATAATAAATCAATTGAAACTTAAAAAAGATGGTTTAGACTTAATTAACTTATTGTTTTAGATTCAAATGTTTCAGACTGACACATAAGAAAATTTTAATACCCATTTTCCACTACTATTTGAAGGAAAATTTGCATACTACCTGCAGGTATCCGCATTTTTCAGGTAACCTGCCGGTCGGATACTGCGGATACCGGTTATCCGGCCCACAAAACCGGACGGATACAGGTTTGGATTTTGGAAAGTCAAAAACCGGCCGGTACGGATACCGGTCATCCGCGGATGTATCCGTGCTGAGCCTTAGGGAACAGTACCAGACTGAATTGCAATCACGTCGAACTTCCTCCCTTCGTAGCATCTGACTCTGTAAGATAGACAGCCCAATATAATTCTATTCCGTCTATGGACATGGTTCTTCTTTTGGCCAAGCTTCTCGATCTCCTCGGCAAGCCAAAATGCGCGAGCCTCTCTCTCCTCCTCATCTACAGAGTCAAACCGCAGGTAATCCTCAACGACATCATCACCCTGACCCAAAACACGCATGGCCTTTGAGAGGCTGTATGGAGACAAGCCTTCTTCATTCTTGATAGTCTTCCAAGTGTTGTCCTTGTGTATTTTGCGAGTCGTAGGTGTGAGAGCCTTCACGGGGCTAACCAGGCCTGTGATGAGCTTGTCAACTGTGTTAAACAGCTGCCCAATTTGAGCGGATGAGGTTGGACGAGCACGTTTCTTGATAGGAGTTGCAGGTGGGGTAGATGTACGCTTTGTACCGGCTGAAGGAGGCTACAACGAGTGTCAATAAATAAAAGACAGTATCATTCGTGATAGGAAACAACCTACCGTAACCACATTGTAAGCCGGCAGCTGACTGTTGGTAGTGGCTGAACCCTCACTGTCCTCGTCATTGTCTTCCTGTGAGTCAATTGTGATGACAGAGGTAGATGTAGACGAAAAGGCCTGATCTCCCTGTGCAGTGGAGTCACCAATCAGCTCAGAGAGGTCATCGTAGTAAGGAAAGTTGTGAGTCTTGAAGTAGTTGTAGTTGTCAAAATTTTTCTTCTTGCTTCCGTCCTACAATTCTCTGGAGTTAGTCGATCCATCCGAGTCATACATAAACTTGACTCAACACACCGCATTGTACAGAAGATTTCTACAAACCTCCCCAGTCGCTGTAACACACTTTTTATCCTCATCCCAACCAAACCCACTCAGATTACACAAGTAATTTACAATCTTCCAATGGGCTTTGAACTGGAGGAGTAGGAACACAGTGAGCATATGAAGCATGGTCAATAGCATGAATTACACACCCGGTTCCAACGAGACTTGACCTGCTGGGCATCAAGGGAGTACCCGGCCCTCACAAGGTCAGCCGAAATAGTCTGGTAGACTTGCGGCTTGAAATTTTTGTCGGCTCGGATGCCAGACGCAACAGCTGCTTTGGCAGCCTGTATGAGAATGTCTTCGGAGGTAGCATCCCACTTAGCACGGGCAGTGTTGGCGTTGGTGTTGTTGCTGGACCGGGCCATGACGATTAGGTGACAATAAATAGAGCAAACTTGGAGAGACCAAGGACAAAGCACTGAGTTCTAGACAAGGAATTATTATCCATTGGAGTGGGCTTTTGAGGTCGTTGCAGGTGGGGTGGAGAAATTGAGAGAATATTGACGAATATTTGTCTTATTGCAACCGAACGCGGAACAAGTGATATTCTGCTGCAAATGCAGTGCAAAATATTCGATTTCTAAATATGGTGCGAATGTACCGGTACATGTTACTTGGAAACTTTTGCCGAACAGGCC
Organism: Dendrothele bispora CBS 962.96; assembly: GCA_004369135.1. Taxonomy (NCBI): domain Eukaryota; kingdom Fungi; phylum Basidiomycota; class Agaricomycetes; order Agaricales; genus Dendrothele; species Dendrothele bispora. The sequence goes on from ML179556.1 coordinate 53,463, forward strand.
CTTACTACCAGGTGCATTACTAGATGTGGAGTGGGCCATCGCTTCGCGTGGCAGGTACGAGGCCGCCAGTACTAGGCTCAGTCATTTTTGATATAAAGAACAATATTAACGTATTTATCAAGAAATTGGTTCAATTCACCCTGATGGTTTTGAGCGCAATAATGTGTAACTCCATCAGGGATTCCATCGTACATCCACTCAATTCCCTGATGGAATGAGCGCGTTATAAAATGGTTCTGGCCATGATAAATTATACCACCAATATGATAACTACCTTCTTCATCATTTACTTGAAGCTTGACTTCTGCATTGATATTCATTGTCTTTTTGGATTCTGGAGGAATGCTCACAAAAAAGAATTTGGGCAGGCGACAAAAACTAGAAACCAATTTAGTATCTTCACCACAACTCCTGCATCTATTTGATGCCCATTCCTCAAAATGAGAAAGCCATGATTGGACAGATTCATAAGTTTGGGTGAAAGTCTCAATGAGAAGAGTGAGCTTCTCTGCGCTCACTGACTCCCGTACATGGCCATTGGTACAGATTACTTTTGTTTTCATGGTGGGTGTATCAGTTGTTAGAATAGTGGATAGAATTTGTTCTGTGGATGTGAAATCTCCAAGTCTAAATAGTGTTGGATGAGCATTGATTAGTGCTTGTCTGAATCGATCTCGGGTGTCTGCCAGGTCAGTGAAGTTGGCTTGGAAAGCTGTAAGAAGTTCTTGAAAAATTAAAGAGGTATTGATTGCTGCTTCAACCTGGAGTTTTTCAGCTTTGGTACAGAATATATGATATAGAAGCATAATAACCGAATCATATGCACAACTGTTATTGTTCCAAGCTAATGTTGGATGTATTATGTGATTAGAGTTCTGAACAGGTGGATGGGTTGTACTCCGGGGTCGCTTCCCGAGGTATTCTTCAGCTTGCTCAAGATTATTTTGTTTTCTTTTGAGACTGGATGATAAATTAGTAGTTGCTAAAGTGATAGCAGGCACAAAGTTTCCCTTCTTAATTCCTTTGTCTGGCTTGCTGTTGTTTGAGGACTCTAAGACTCTCCAGGAGATATTAGGCTCTTCAAAAGAAATGTAAGGCTGATCTTTAGACCAAGAAATTGCTGGATGAATTTTTTGTGGATTGTATCCTATGCCTTTCATATTTCTGAAGCTTTTAATCAAGATTGATCTTGTGGCCCCACTAACCATGTCTGGTAACTTCCCTTCACAAGCCAAATTAGTAATATCATCCAAAAGTTCAAGTTCTCTCAATTCCTGTCTATAACCACCATAAGGCTGTCCACGGATGCCGGTTTTATCCCGGTACCTGCCAGGTTATCCGTGGGAAAACCTGCCGGTCCGGATAAAAAATCTATCCGCAACCTGCAGATGCGGATACTGCCGGATGCGGATTGAGATTTTGGGAAATTTTGAAAAACCTGCAGGTATCTGGCATCTGTACATAGTGTAATTTCACAGTTAAACAGTCAAATTTATGCAAAATAATTCAAAATCACTATGAAGTAAATATCATCACTTGCTACTACCTGCCTCTAGCTCTATAGTATACACAAACATGTTGCCTTAAGTCTGAACCTAATATATATTCATGGCCATTCTTGAAGTATCAATAATTGAAGTTTCAATCTACTTATTTAGTAGGTCAATAAGTTTCAGTTAAGATTATAGCCAACAGACCACATATTTATTTGTGTTGTACATCATTTTGAAGATACCAAAAGGCCATACATTTTTCATTTCTAGAAGTAATCACACAAACTTCTTGTTGGGTATTTATTCATGTTTTTGGAAATTGTGGCACCATTTGATATGAGTGAAAAGGTTATATATAAAAATGTGAAACCTGATCAAGTGTGTACAGATTGATGATTTGCACAGATTTCATTTCTAGAAGTTGTTCTCAAAATCAATTTTTGAAGGTGAGAGTGCAAAAAACATGAATTTATGAATTTATGGACTAAATCAGAAAACTATTACAACAGTGTGACTTTGAGCCTGTTCCAGATGTTGCCTTTGCTTGTTCTCAAAATCAGTAGAAGGATACTAAATACAACAAGTCTCATTGAGGTAGTAATTTTTTGATTTGACAAAGTACATCCATTCATAGTCACACAGGATTTTTAGGGCCTTTTTGTACTCTCAACTTCAAATATTGAGTTTGACAGCAACTTCTAGAAATGGAATCTGTGCAAATCATTAATCTGTACACACTGGATTAGGCTCCACATTTTTATATATAACCTTTCCATTTATATTGAATGGTGCCACAATTTCTAGAAACATGAATAAATACCCAACAAGAAGTTTGTGTGATTACTTCTAGAAATGAAAAATGTGTGGCCTTTTGGTATCTTTAAAATGATGTACAACACAAAAAAATATGGCCTGCTGCCTAACTGAGATCCATTGACTTATCAAATAAGGAGTAATAGATGTTTTATTATTATATATCTAAATCTATGACTTTAATAACTGTATATGATTAAATTTTGTGAATAGACACTCAATACCTGCAGGTTTATAGTATCTGCAGATGCAGATATCCGGTATCTGTGGATACCTGCCGGTCGGATGGCCCGGATGCAGGTATCTATTGGCCCGGATGAATCCGGATGCAGATAAGGAATTTTGAAATGAAAAAACCGGCCGGTTCGGATGACGGATATCTGCGGATGCATCCGTGGTCAGCCTTACTGCTTACGCGTTGTTCAGGGAAAGCATATTTGCGATGCCACGGTGTCCTAATCCGTGCTCAAGAAGACCCATTTCTTACATTGTTGGACTCGTGTGGTTGTATAACAGGTGATATGGCACTTGGCTGGTTTCGGCATGCCGGTTACATTGTCTGATCTGTGACTACATATTGTACATTACGTTCTTGTGTATAGTAGTAATACAACTTCGGTGTTTGATGATAACAAGAATAAGGAACGATAGGCAACAAAAAGGAACAACATGAGTCATAAGAAGTCCTAAGAGTCCAATCGATACGGTACAGGAGAATTACCAGTCATTTGCAGTGATAGAAAACTCATCCCATAAGCCATTTCTGGCGTCATTGATAAACTTTCAGTGAGAGTCCAAAACACGAGCCCAAACTAGAGGTGGAATGCCAGCAAAGTCACGCCAGTGCGCCTCCGACGTGTGACAAAGGTTTGAGTCACCAGGAACATAACCAAGCTTGGCAAGACTAGTCTGAGTCTCTGCTGACAAGTGGTAACGCTCACAGAAATTAGTGAGTGGTACTGCGACGTTGAGCGTATTGCTCAGAGATGGTGGAAGTGAGGGGGGAGGAGCGGTAGAAGTGGCTTTCCCTTCATTTGTTGTAGTGGTATTATTGGCGAAAGCAGGAAAAGCAGCCATGAGGTTATTCCCCAACCCATTGCTTCCCATCATTTGTGAAACAAGCCCGAATGCCAACAGATCTGTCAGCTGGAGTGAGCTCCCAAGTACGCCAGATGGTGGAAGAGGCGGGGGAACAGGAGCAAGTGAAATGGAGGGGCCAGGAACAGTGGGTGGGGTGGGAATCTCAGGCGGGGTGCGAGGCATGATCTTGATACGTTGCGAAACATCAAAATGAGCGACCGCTGGTGGCTGGTACAGTGTAGCAGTGCCTTTTTCCTACGTTTGATATCATGTGAGATAGGAATGGGTGGAAACGTTCACAACATACCAAATGGTTGCTCCATGACTTCATACGCAGATCCGTAAGCTCCCAACAGTTCCCGGTTGCCTTGTCCTTGTAAATCCGTTAAAACGCAGGTAGAAACTCGCTATGAGGACACTAGCAGCTATGAGCGCAAAAACACACACACAACCACACAACACAAACAACACAAAGGCTAGTTATGTCAAGCAAGTTAAACCAACGTATGTTAGTTCGGGGGTTCGGAGATAGGATCCTTTATCAAGTAACTTTAGAGTGTATTGACAAAGTAGAGTATATCAAAATAAACTCTGACTCCTTCGAAACGGATTGATTCTTCAACTAAATCACAAGGTCTGATTTTAAATAAAATCCGACACTGATCAAAATAGGTTCTCAAGAACGCAACGCTTGATTTGTCAAACAAGTTTTATTTGTGTCCAACGCTACAACACTCGGGGAAGTAGGCTAAACGGAAAGTTGTAATACTATGCACACGGGCACTAGCACTACGAGGTATGCGGAAATTATAGTCTCGGTAGACTCAGAGATCTCAACTGCAAAGTGCTGTCACTAAGCCGACCGCCAAGAAACTCTAGTTTTGAAAAGCCCAGCCACCAGCAACACTCTGCTGATTCGGAAACTGTACTTTTCACCCTTACTAGTCAAGTCACAGTAGACAAGAACTAGGCAAAAGTATAAGAAAATGAAACTTTATTAAGTGCAATCACAACACTGAGACTAATACACAAGACGGAGATTAAATCTGACTTTGCAATACCGTGGACGTTTATACTGCTATCAACTGTAGACCACAGTGTCCCCGAGCGCTGTCACACTTAAATCGTGCTATCTGGCGAGTAATCTGAATTTCTGGTATATACATACAGGCCTTTTATACTACGAGGAGGGAGATAGTCACAAGAAAAATACAGAAACAGTAGACAGTAGAGAGATCGAGAGATATACATTTTTCTTTTACTTTATATGGTAATTTGGGAGGCAAAACAAAAATAAAACTAAAGTCCGATTTAAACATATGTGCGTTCAAGTCCATATTCATATGTAAAATATTAGGTTAAGTTGAATCAACCTTTTGGATCGGATTTTGCTACGTGTCGGTGTTGAACCGGCCCTGGCTATCCGCTACTACCGTATGACTCCACCCATGATAAAGCACCATTTTTCCGTGTATCCGGTATGACTCCATCGGATCACTTCAAAATAAGTCCTTATGATTGGCTAGTTGATGCCTCCACGCATCCGTTTTCTACGTGTCCACTACGTGTCTATCTTTCCTCCTACGTGTCCAGTGTTTATCAGCCACGGAAGCAAAATTATTGCTCCTGTGCCAGTCGGATTTTGCTATATCCGCTGTCAGCACTTCCCGTGAATGCCTTTAGTTACCAATTAGACCTAGACGTCGGTCCGGTCAGATGGCAATAGCTTTCCGTCAATCCGTTATATCCGATTTAAGCCTATAAGCTCTTTCCCGCTAAGTCCGATATTGGACCTTGTAGCCAACAAGCCCGACGTTCAAGTTTTCCTTCTTCCCTTGGATATAACTAGAGTTATCCTATAGCTAGTAAGATCTGACTGTATCTTAATAGGCTTTGTGCAACATATTATTGAACAGATGCATACCCGTCAACATAGGACACAGTAGCTTGATAGACTTGTTAATCCTACCGCAGCCACAATTCCCTGGTTGATTAAGTACGACTTGGGTAAGGTCAGATTTTATCTGTGCACCTCTATAGGACTTTCATTACTTAGTAAATATACTAAGCTCCAGTACATATAGCTCTAGTTTTTGGTTAACAGCTTGGGAACAGCTATAACCCTCAGTTTCCCTCAGTATCCAGGCTCAAAACTATGTTATTAACATAATTAATATCGGATTTCGAGCCTAGAACCGCAAAAATGGCTCGTCATCTCCCCCAAACTAAAATACTGACCGCCCTCGGTCAGAGAGGCAGTAGTTCAGCCTAAGTTCGACCTTTAAACTACAAGATTCAACGCCACTATAGCTTGAATCTGCTTTCAACGGCATTCAATCAAAGCCGGATATTCGGCAAGCATTGAATCTCCATCGACTTTCACAGTCCGTCACAACCTAAAGTTCGGCACTACATCTGAGATGCCGTGACTCTTCACATAAGATCCGATTTTCCAGAAAAGTGATTCTGAACCTAATCGACACGTTCAGTCTGCATATTATGAACGTGAGCAAGTTTCCATAAAGCGATCGTCGCCGTATTACGGGATTTGCTCCGCCATTCAGTAGACCCTGCTGGCAAAAATGATGGGATTTCGACGCAGTATACAAGGCGTGAAAATTCTAAGTCCCAATTTTCCCTTTCTTCCCTTCACACCACCATGGCCCCCTCCATCGACAGACCAACATACGACATCGTCAACTTCCTCCACCGTCGCTTTCGCTACTTTTTCACTCCAGGCGGCGGTCCACCTCGCATTATTCCAAGAGCTGAATTCGCCAACTTCGTCGATGAAGTTTCGCTCTCGATTCAATTTCCACACAGCGCCGTGACCCAAAATCGCTTCCAGTTATCGCCATACGCCTCTATCACGAATGCGTCCGGACGCTGCTCCTTTCTTTTTCGACTAACCAAGTACCTGTCCCTGACTGGTGTCCCGGATGGCTTGATCTAGACAAAACTTCGCATGTTCGAGTGCGTACACTGATCTACTCAGTATATCCGATACTA
>ML179556.1:59882-74362 GCA_004369135.1 Dendrothele bispora CBS 962.96
ATAAGTATCCACAAAGGATCGGTTGTTCAAGCATCTGCGTAGGTGAAGAAGTACAGGTTTGGCTGAGAGGGGCTACGGAACCGCAGCCCTTACGGTTTTCTGCAGAAGAACAGCTAAGTTCGTCGAGGTTGCATCATAATGGAAAGTAAATAAAAAGAAAACCGTGAAGAATCGAAGACTAAAAACTGGTAGGTAAGGCTAAGGCGGCTTTAGCGACAAAGGGAAATAAGATTTAACATCGTCATGAAGGTCTCGCTCTCAACTCCAGTTCCTTTCCACACACCTAGCTCTCTATGATCAACAGCGTTTGGCCTGCATGGAACTCGTTCATGCACCTCTCGCCCCCGAGGATGACAACTAGCGGCGACCATGGAGCCCTACACGTGATTAGGCTCCGGCTATATTAGCACGGACCTAAAGTTAAGTCAAATATTTATGTGCCTGAAGAAAAATTAAATGATTTAAACATAACCAGTGCCTGAGAGATCAAGATGAATATGGACTCCACAGCCCATCTGCTTTATAATGAAAGGAAAGAAGGAAAGGAAGTGCAGCCAATAGGTCACTCGTAGACCATTGGAACTCGGAACATAGATCTCGGGGCTCGTTCTCGGACTCGTAAAGCTCGGTTATTTTGTAACAGCTCGGCTGTAAACAAAATAAAGTTCGACTCATAAGGATAAGAGAGAAATAAAGGGACAGGAGGCACGAACATAAGCAATGTCGCGCATGCACAACATAAACAATGTGCGCATTTAGCAGCCATGAACATAAGCAATGTCATGACACAGTATGAGGGAGGGAAAAGAAGGTGAAAATAAACAGATAATGTGATGCATGCGAAGCTAACAACTCTCATCGCGGGGCCCGCCAATTCTAACCGTTGCAGTAACGACATTTCCCTCTTTGACTATCTGATGGAGATGCTAGCTTCACAAAAGAAGAGATAAAACAATATATGGTAAAGAATGTATGAAACAAACGACAAAGGAGCTGGAGAATCAAAGACAAGGAGAAGCCTTGTTGAATAAGAAGAAATTATCCCACATTTATCTTGTATATCATACTTTAAACTTCTTTTTTCTACTACTCCTTCCTTACCACTACTACTATACTTATCGATCAAACCGCACCTTTTGGACTCTTTACCATTACCAAGTTCGGATATACAGCCTTTGGACCAGTCTTGACAAAGTTGTCTCCGACTTTCTTTCCATATCGTGTGTGGCAACGTGACATCATGTTTTAAATCCGTCTATTTAGAGGTTTTACAGAGGAGATAGAGCTCTTTGTTGGAACTCCCAGGTTAAAACTCCGGAACAAAGTACATAACAAGAAACCTGAACCTCATGACTCGGTCTGGTTATTTTTCCGGTGTATAAGGTTACGTGTATGCAGATTCGAAACCTTGCTCGGGCTCAAACTCCTCTAACTCGGTCAGCAACTCCTCTTTTCACAACACCTGGCAAAGCAACGCACAGGACAATGCACTAGTGCACGTCATCATCCCCTTCTGTTTTTAGGATGATTATGATAAGCGTAAAGATGAGAGTTCCGAACAAGGAACAACAGAGCATAGACCGAGAGTGCGTGGGCAGAAGTGAATAAGGCGCTAAAGCACTAACATATAAGATCCCCACCTAAAAGGTAATGAGGAAGGTCGTGTGTACGGCATCTACATCTCTTGATCTTCTCGATAAGAGGAGAGGTTGAGAGGTTCGATAAGTCAACAGGGGAAAGTAGTGTATACAGTCCTTAGACCAAAACACGGACTAAGGCGGGACTGCCGAGTCTTCTAGGAAGGTTAGGAAGGCAAACAGTCAGATGTTTCATAAAGAGAACTTCCTACGGCATCGAAAGAACGGCTGTATTTTGATAAGCATCAGGACGAGTTCTCGTTAGACCTAGACCTCCTCGAGTAGGACCCTTTTTATTGATAAATGCTCAAGTCACTGGAACAGGTCTAGTATACACGAGATGTGCTCAGATGTTCTTGTACAAGAGGAGAGGTGTTAGTAAATTTGTTGTCTAGGTGTATCTGGTTGTTAGCAGAAACAGTGGTGCTCGATAGTCAATAGCTTCTATGGAGCTCGAGACCTGAGATCGAGCTTTGGGTGTAATTTGTAAGTTAGTAAGTTAGTAAGTGAAAGATACCTCCTACATTATCGCGAACCCTACTCCTCTTAGATCGCCTTGGTAACAAGTGTAAAAAGGAGTAGGTCGAAGAGGATAGCTATACTTCAGTAAGTTTTGTGACTTGGAGCACGGTAGACCTTGCAAAGCAGTTATGGTATGAGAAAAGGCCTGGACACGTCTATGATAATGAAAGAACTTTAATTTAGAAATGTTGACCCTCAATTAAGTAATGGTGTGGAGAAGATATAGTAACCTTTAAGTTTACCAACAAGTCTACATCCCTGACTTAACTCAGTTCAAGAGTCATCGAAATGAGCAGAAGTCCTTGAGTGGGATACCAGAGTTTTTTGTTCATTATCAATAATGGTGTACGAACGTCGGTGGGACGTATAACAAGTAGTCTGGAGGAGAGAATGTAGATACGTGTTAACTTACAGTGGACTTGTAAAAGCCCCACTATCAACGTGTCGTGAAACAGGTATAAAAACTCTTCTACCTACACCTTGACCGAGAAGATCGGGTACCAAATCACCTCCCTGTACCCTTAGCACAAAACTCCTCCTAACACTAGTCTCCAGTTCGGAGTTCACTACTCTTCCTTCAACCCTTTACGAAGGGTTTTTGTGAACTTTGTCCTAAGAATTCTCACCTCGTAAGACTTAATAAAGGGGTCTTAGAGATCTAAGTGTGTATACCTCATACGGTATCATCATTTATCCTTTTATGTACAATGTTTTAGTCGGAACTGTGGTCACAACATTAATTCCAACTTATAACGGGACTTCAACGGAGTCATTTATTTATGTAAAAAGACCCAAATTCCAAAAAAAGTTTAGATAGTGTTGATGATTTGTAATCACAAGGTTGCCGAGCCGAGCCGATCCCGACCGAACCAGTACAATACCGAATGGATCGGTTTAATTTATGAGTCGACACCGAGCCGAGCCGACCGGCCTCGAATCGGTAGTCGATTTCGGTAACTCCAGAATGCGCTCTAGAGGCTATTTAAAAAGTGCTGGAGGTAATTTTAAGAACGGCCAGTGAGTTAAAAAAAATATACATTAAAAGAAAAAGAGCATTATTTGTGTATGATTAAAATATAAGCCGAGATCGACGAAGTTCGGCCGAACGCTCGGTTCGGTTCGCCTATAGAATAATTCTTTCGGCTGTTCGGCTTATTTACCGAACAGTGTCGAACCGAGTTCGCCGTTCGGACGAAAAAATCGGCCGAGGTCGGTGCGGCAACCTTGTGATTCGTATTTGGGCCAGAAATCGAGGTTCTTGACTGAAGGTGTTCCAAGTTACCAAGACAGTAACTATACTTACATGATAAAGGTACGTCTTTTTAATGAAATTCTGTTCTTTTCCACAAGTAAAATCTGGTTTTCTCACTCTTTCTACCAATATCACATTTTGATTTTCTCCGGCTTTTTCAAACTCTTTGGAAACTAAGTAGTATTTACTGTAAAATTAACCGACCGAAAAAACGACAGTTTCACGGTTCGGGAGTGTTAGAACTGTTCTGATGCGTTTTACCGGGTACCCAGCTGATGGGAGGTGCCATCGACTGCCAAGTCAATATACACCTCCACAGAGAGGGAAAAATAAGAGTTCGTCCTCGATACTCTCGGCAACCTGTAGATGTGAGTTTTATGTAGACAGAAGAAATCGAAAGAAAAGAAATAAAATAGTCGAAAGACCAAAATAGAAAAGGAACGCAGGCTGACAATAAAGCGGAGGAAGTTTGTGTATCGAAAGAGAGAGACTGCAAATTGAAACAACATTCGAAACCCCATAAAAGAACGACGCTTGCAAGATCTCAAGCGTCAGGAATAAAGATAGAAGGATCGTCACCCCATTCAAAAGAGTCTTCAAGCTCGAGGCCTCGAAAAAGCTCTATGAATTCGTTCATTCTTTTCTCCTTCTCCGAAAGGGTTCACTTCCCTTTCTCTAGCGCTACTCTCGCTCGCTCTTCAACCGATGCTTTCCATAGCCATCGAATCCTCTCCTCCGTATCCACTGACCAAAACTTCCTGATCGAACTATACTTCCTTATCAACCTAACAGCACTGTCCTCATCCTCCTTGATCCATCCATCCGTCAACTGATAATGGTTAAGACATCCCCAATATTCAGATTCGACCGAAGTGGTCATCTTTAATACCCAACGTTTCGTCGCCCTATGCACAAATACCCCTTCAGGGTTACCACCAACAGTTGGATGGGTGCGTGTGTCCGTATAGTCCATTGTAAACTCGCCTGCTAAGTCTCGAAATGATTGCATCGAAAAATTACCTCTATACCTACCCATGTACCTTTTTGGAATGATTCCAGACCTTGAATAACGCATAAGTTCTTCCCAACTGAGCAGTTCATCACGTCGATAAACCGTATAGACGACCAGCAAGGTCCATTCTTCGTCTTCAACTGTGAAAGTGGTCGGGAGCTCGTAAAAATAAACTTCAGCGCAGTCGATGATACGTAGGCTTGCGATTTGAAAGGTGTCGAGGTACTCTTGGTCACGAGCATATCCGATTTTGAAAATAGACGGACGATCTACAAACGGACTACCTAAAAGAAGCTCTTGGAGAGGGTGAAAACCGTGAGTAGTATCGGGACACAAAGAATGAACTGGAACATAGAAGTAAGGAGAAAACGATCCCAACTTAACCCATTGCGCTCTCATCCACACCGACTCGTAAGCTGCCTCTTCATCCATTTTCATCAACGCATCTCCTTTTTCTCCATCAATCCATCCGTTCACATACTTCGAATCCATGGAAGGGAGATCGAAACAACAATTCATAGTAAAACAGAAACAACAAGAGGGAAATTTGAGTGATCACTAAGAGAGGGAAAATTCGAGAGGGAAAAATGAACGTTGCCAATGCCCAAGAAGTGAGAATATAAATACACAGAGCCCTCCGCTCTAAAGTCTACCTCAACTTTAACTCACTTCTACTTATAACGAAAAAGGAAAAGAAACAACTTGATACAGCTCACCGGTGTTATCTTCTTTGGAACTTCTTTCAAAGTTTATTTGACTAAAGATGGTCTGGGCTGCTTCGAAGTCGTACGATATGGTTCTCGCTATTGGTTGCTTGGGTAAAGGGCGAGTAGGAATAGCTGAACGGAGAGTCTGGTTTTCCGGTCGAAAATAAAAGAGCCGCAATCGTTGAACATTGACTCGACCTGGTAAAATGACTCCGTTTAGTTCCCTCAATACATACGCACCTTTTTCCTTCTTTTGGTGAATAATATAAGGACCCGAATAAGTCGGTAATCCCTTGCCTCCGATGATTTCGTCGAGTTGCGATTCGCGTAACCATACATACATTCCTTCCTCGAATTGGTGAAAATCGAACCTTCCGCCGTTGCGTTTGTGAATATCGTCGATAGCTCGCTTCCTTGAATTCCGCACCGAGTCGTACGCTTCTTGTAGCTTAGGATCTCTTCTCATGAGCTGGAGAATCCTGATCGCTAGTAGTTCTTCGTGAGTCTGGACTCGATCCCAGTCTAAAGTCTGCCAAGTATGTTCAGTAATATCAAATGACATAACCGGATGAATCCCATATAACAGAAAATAAGGAGAATACCCCGTCGATCTCGAAACTGTGATTCTAACAGCAAACAGTCCTGCCGCTAGGTACAATGGCCACTTCCCTTGGCTATCTCCACATGCCTTGAAAATAGCATCGACTAGAGGTTGGTGAGCTCGTTCGACTGTAGCGTTACCTTGCGGATGATAGGCTGTTGACATAACTACCGTACAATTGTACTGCGTTGCTAATAATCGCCGTACTTCTGCTTTGAATTCCGAGCCTCCGTCGATTGAAATGATTGGTATGCAGCTGAACCTACAGATCAGATCAGTGTATATGAATTTGGCAACCGACGCAGCATTCAGTGCTTTGAGAGGTTTGGCTTCCGGCCACAAAATATTCGGTTCTACCGCGTGAACAACGTAATTCATCCCTCCAACTCCTTTTGGCATATGGATACAATCCAAATTGAAATGCCTCAGCAACGGAGACTGCCATGAAACCTCGTAAGGAATATGAGGCAAAGGCTTGATCGACTTTTGACACTCGATGCAAGACCATACGAAGTACGACACTGACTGATACATATTCGGCCAATAAAAACGGTCGGCTAAAAAGCGGTAAGTAGCATCTCTTCCTCTGTGACCAGTCTCGTTATGCGCTTGGGCAAGCAACATTCCTCTACGCTCCATCGACTCAACCACCATTCGTGGCATTTTCCCCGAGTTCTTTTTCGGCGCCATCCATAAACAATTCCCATGAAAGAAAAATCTACTTGCTTTCTTCTGAAACTGCAACTTTTCTTGGTCGGTATAACACCTCGACGGCATTTCTCCATCTTCGAAGAACCTTCGCAACTCCTGCCAAAATAGGATTTCTTCAACTTCATCCTTCTTTTTCTTCTCCACGTCTTTCTTTTCTCCAATGTATGAATCATACTCCATAAAACAGCAAGTCCTCTTTTCCCCTCCAATCCAACATTCTTCTGTCGATTCCCTCGACGTTTTTCGTTCCAGAAACTCATTCAGCACTCTCCTCTCTTGCGAGGATCTCATGCACACCCGAACCAGAAAAGAATTGTTCGAATAAGCAGACAGAGACTCGGAATCTCCCATAGAATAAGAAACGGAATTTTGAATCAAAGGCGTTCCCGCCACGGACAATGAAACGGAATCATAAAAAGAAGAATGTTTGACATACAACGAATCGAAGACATACTTCACGCTCGAAGTAAGATTCGCATTTTTGGGAGCAAGTCTCCGGTTCCCATAGACCAAATTGATAAACGCATCAAGAAATTTCTCCTGTTCTTCGGGAGATTCAACCTCTTCACCCGGTGCTCTAGGCCTCCTCGACAATCCATCTTCCACTTTATGAGACTCTGCAGGTACATGATGCGTTTCAAAATTGAACAGTCTGATCCAGGCTATCCATCTAAGCATTGGAGCGTTCGGAACATCATCCGGGTCTCTAAGCATTTTCGCTAGCGACTGTGCATCATGATCCAACCTAAAATGCAAACCCCAAACTCGATGCCGTAGCTCCTTGAGAGCCCGATACACACCGTATACCTCAGTTTTGGGTTGCCCATAATTTTGTTCCGTTTTGTTGAACGTACACGAACCAAAAATTGCAGGCCTTTTTAACTTTTCACGCACATGGTACACGGCCCATCCCGCTCCAATCCAGGATGAATCGACTCCTACTATCACTAGGTCCTCGTCATTTTCTCGTTTCTTTGTAACTTTCACCGCTTTCTCGTAGTCGATCTTGATCAAAACTGGTGCCGTCGAAACTTTGTGTTTGAGCACGTCGACTGCTTCCATCGCTTCTATAGATAATTCAAAAATCTTGTCAGCAGACGAACAAAGCAATTGGGTTAGTGGTTTCGCTATAATAGCAAACCCTTTGATCCATCTGCGACCGACTCCAGCAGAGCCTAGAAAACCTCGAACCTCCGAAACGTCGTTAGGATACGGCCAATCGATAATCTTCTGGGCCATATGTGGAGACATAGACCATCCTTCAAGCGCTACTACCGATCCAACTATCTTGAGTTTGATTGCCGCTAGAATAGCTTTTAGACCTGACGCCGTAATACCTGCATTGATCAGTGCACCTAGAAGTAGGTCCAAATTGCCTAGATATTCAATGAAAAATTTCCTAGCTTGTTCATAGCCTTCTGCAACTTCGTCATTGTATCGGGACTTTCCTCCCTTGCAACCGTTGTCATCAATGAAGGCTCGTGCGATATGTTTAACGTGCTCCAACGCATGTTCGACACATCTCTGAAATTCCTGTACAGCGTTAGTGTACCCCATTACCAACGTACATTGTTGTTTCGCTCCCAAAGGTGAATGAAAGGCTTGTAAAGGTCTGGATTTCTTGTGTACCCACCTAGCGTCGAAACCTGAAAACAGATCAAATAAACCATACATAGCATACCCGACAAAATCTTCTGCGAAGTCATTGACATTCGGAGGTAGGGAAGAATCCTGGACTGTGACACCATTCAGTTCTTCGAGGTTGATAACCAAACGTACTCCCTTTTTCTTTGCTACCGCAAACATCGCCGATCGATAGCTCGAAACAGTCGGTTCAAATCTTCCTGCTGCCTCTTGCGTTCGTATTTCACTCTTAACTTCTTCTATAATTGCATGCGGTACTCGGATTGGTGGTCGTTGCCACGGGGTATGTTCGATCACCGGTATCTCGTAGTCGGGATAATACTTCGAATCGAAAAAGCCCTTCTCAGAAAATTCGAAAGCAAACGCTTTTTCGCGTTTGTGCACTACATAGCAAAGTAAGTCAGTTTCTTCTTCGTTCAAGATACCTTCCTCGATGTTTCCTAGCATCATTTCCATTCTTTCTAGCGTCACCCTTTTTCCATAAGGAAGCTTTCTCCACGGCATCGGTTTCTTCGGGATGACTAGGGGTTCAGGCGGCGGAATAGTTCGAAATTGTTGAGATTCTGGGTTAGGCATATAAGTAGGAACCAGTCGATACTTCCTATGCACTGGTTTGTATTTCGTTCTCTTCTGTAGTACCGGTTTTTGCGCATCTGTAGCTCTACAGTCCAAATTAGTAGAAAAAGTTCTCCGAACCCAACTGGAGTCCGAACGTTCAAGAAAATTCGAAGGAGCTCGATAGAGTCTCCCAGTCAAAGCAGCATAATCCATCAAAAATTCATCGAAATGCGAGGGAGGTTGTACACCTCTCAAAGTATCAAAATCACAGAATTCTTCGTTCCCCAACAATGCTTCTAGTGATCTTCCCACTGTAGCAGACAAAGGAGCCGCATGGAAGATCTTTCGAGACTCCTTTTTCAAAAATCCTCTTCATCATCCACCTCTTCAATTCTCCAACTATTATCTCTAACCGTTGAATGAGAACATCCATCAGGTCTACTTCCATGCCCACTGCATGGAGCTCTCCCTATCACTTTCGTGTTACGAGGGTCTCTGGGATCCGTCAATTGCACACAAACTGTGGGTCTCGTACCCGAATATCCTTCTTTATACAGCCACATCTTCAGTCCATTTCCTCTCGAATGCTGAGTTCTCGTAGCATACCACTGCAAAAACGGCTGTCCAATAATAATATCTTGTTTCCCCATGTCATGTCTTGACACAAAGAAATGGTGAGGAAACTCGTGTCCTCCAATGGTAAGCGGTGCGTCTTTAATCACTCCTCTCAACGGCACCGAAGGTCCATGGATCCCCTTGAGGGACCATTCTGTTCCTTCAAAATCCAAAGGCAATTTCGCATCTTCGGGAACTCCAACTGAAAACAAATTTAGTTCCGAACCCGAGTCAATCAAAGCCTTAAGCTTCGTTCCATTGACCATCACATCGACATATCCACACGTCATAGCATAATACTTCTCGTCGAAGTCAACGTTCGTTTCAAAACAACTCCGTGCGTGCGTCTCCGCTTTCCTCGCTTCATACACTTCGGGTGAGTCTATCATTTCATCTACACCTTCCCACTTGGCTTCATTTGTGGACTTCGAGGCGTTACCCCGATTATTGTCCCCATCTTTCTTTACATATTCTCTCCTCGTCCTTGTACTTTCCGCTATCATCTTTTGAAGAATGGGACTTACTCCGATTACCTGATGTAAGGGAAGCGTTACCATAACCCCCATAGCCGTCTTGAATACCGCTCTTGGGTCCACTTGTTCTTGCATATCCGAAGTAAAATGATACTGGGGCGTCGATTGCGATTCTGTAGGCTTAGTTCCATCTTTCATACTTACATCTCCTTTATTCTTGTTCTCCGAAGGTAATGAAGCTTTCCAGCCATCCGATCTATTAATAGGATTAGTAGGAGGAGGAATAGTCGTAGGTTTACCAGCACTCGGCTCATTGAGAGGAGCTTTCGTAGTGTTCGGAGATGGCGACGTGGCTTCTTTTCTCTTAGACTTGTCACCTAAAGGATTGTAACGGTCAGTGTTTTTACCTGATCGCAACGCTGGCGCCGATTCATAGTCATATTCGTGTCCGGCAGTTGCTACCGCGAATACATTACCATCAAGAACAAACTCTTCCCCATATGAAAGTCCGAGATTGTGAGAACAACCCATGAAACCGCTCGAAGTCGAAGCTACCATATGGGGCGGGGTATCTCTGCCTCCAGTCGTATAGTTAACGGCTTTACCTTTTCCCTTAACATCGGTAGATTCAGGTTGGGTGTTTCGCAGGAAGGAGTCGATTCCACCTTTCCACCCGTAAGGAACTCTAGGAAGGTCAGCACCATTACGTTGAGTATACCTGTTGGTTTCTGGATTGAAAGAGATAAGTTTGTCGAGCAACAAACCCGGCGTCTTGTCACATTTCGAAGGGTGCAAAGGATGAGTGCCGACTTCTCCGCACATCATGCACGCTCTGTTAAAAGTCAGAAGTCGTTGGGCATCCGATGGTTTACCTGCCATTCCTGGTTGAATTTGAAGAGAAACCTGAGGAGTCGGTCCTTGTCCTTGATGTAGATTCGACATATTAAGGTTTAGCAATCGCATTTGTTCAGCCAAACCGTTGATAGCACTTTGAGGAACTCCGTAATTAATTCCGTTAGGGTACGTTACCTCTTCTTCCACTTCCGTCGTTTTCGGTTTCGGTGTAGAGGACCTAGAAGCTACTCGGTTAGTCGCATCTTCAAACTTTACCTGTTTCTTTGTCTCATTCTTGACTTTCCACCATTCATAACAGAGATCGTTTGGGTTAAACTTGCGGAATAAAATCTCCATCGAATCTTCTATTTCCGGTGCCTTGTCCGCGTTTCGATTTGCTTCCGGTACCTCGTTCCTGAACCAAGCTTTCCAGCTCGAGGGAATACCTGCGACAAAATAATAGTTAGCCTCTATCTTAGTAATAATTTTAGTCTTGATGAGAGGGGTAGCTAGCTTCAAGAACTGCATTTGATAACTTTCGATGTCCATTTTGTCGTCGAACCGAGATCGCGCCGCGCTTTCTTGACAAAAATCCTTGAGATTTTGAAGAGTCACATCAGGAGGAGCTTCCGAGGCTTTGAACATCTTGAGTAATTTGTTCTTCGCTTTGTCCCACTTCTTATCGGCTTCTTCGATATCGAACTCCGGGATATATTTGATAGCATCTTGGACATCTTCGGACGCGTAGTAATAGATGTAATCGACAAGTTCGTCCTTGTTAGTGATACCAGCAGCCGCACCATGTCGAACGATGGTATCGAGAAATTGTTTGACGCTTTTTCTATTGAATACGGGTGCATTCGGAGTACCCGGCACAGGCATAGGTTGAATAATCGAAACAGTTTGAGGAACCGACATTTTGATGGCTCTATGAAGTGCAGTTCTCAGTAAAATAGGGAATAAGAATGGAAAAACCGAGTATATGCTATAAATCCTTCGGAATACCTCTTGCCTCTCTGGGGCAGCCACTAAAGAAGAATAAGTTGTTCCGAAGAGGAACAGAAACTAAGAGGTCGAGGAAACAGCAAACAAAGTATGTAAGAAATGGTATATAACAAAATAGAAAAGAAAAACACTTCGATCGTAGAGGCAGTCTATCAGTTTCTCCCTTTACAGCAATGACGTTGC
The DNA here is from genome assembly GCA_004369135.1 of Dendrothele bispora CBS 962.96. NCBI lineage: Eukaryota > Fungi > Basidiomycota > Agaricomycetes > Agaricales > Dendrothele > Dendrothele bispora. The sequence continues at coordinate 71,637 of ML179556.1, forward strand.
CAATCTTAACCGCCCGGGCGCCAAGGGGACCTCGCCGGGGGGTTAAGCAGTCTATATGCCGGTTTCAGAGGCCACTGGCAGCACCGGCATCAGGCTAAAATGCTTACAAAGTAAAGGTAAGCATGGCATACTTCGGCATAAGTATTTTTTGTGGCAAATGTGTTTTTTTGTGGCAAATTGAGCATTTTGAGGAAAATCCGATATGGACAAGATGAAATAAAGTTGTCTCGGGTAAGCTGGTGCAGTTTGATCACCTGATCACAGATCTGTTGTCCATTTTTGGATAGATCATAGGGGCTGTGGCTGAAGAGAAAAATGCAAAAAACTCGCCCAGAGCCGGCGATGAAAAGTGAAAAAATTATTTAAGCATGTTTCTAGGGGTAATTTGGGGTGGGGAATTCAAATTTCCAATCAGTTCTTTGATATCTTTAGTGGTTCTTGAGATATGGGTAAATTATTGTGAAAAAAAGCGAAAAATATGTTTTTTTCCCAGGGGGATCCAAATAAAGATCAAAAAAATTACATAAGTAGGTTTATAGGGGTAATTTTGGGTGGGGAGTTTGAATTTCCAATCAAGTTTATGATATCTTGAGTGGTTCTTGAGATATGAGTAAATTATTGTGAAAAAAAGCGAAAAATATGTTTTTTCTCAGGGGGTTCCAATAAGGATCAAAAAAATTACATAAGCAGGCTTATAGGCATAATTTTGGGTGGGGAGTTCGAATCTCCAATCAGTTTTGTGATATCTTTAGTGGTTCTTGAGATATGAGTAAATTATTGTGAAAAAAAGCGAAAAATATGTTTTTCCCAGGGGGTTCCAATAAGGATCAAAAAAATTACATAAGTAGGTTTATAGGAATAATCTTGGGTGGGGAGTTTGAATTTCCAATCATTTACTTGATATTTTGAGTGGTTTTGAAGATATGAGTAAATTGTTGTGAAAGAAAGCCCAAAAATGTTTTTTTCCCAGGGAGATGCAGATAAGGGTCAAAAACATTATATAAAGGGGTTTATAGGCGTGATTTTAGCTGGGGAGTTCGAATTCCCAATCATCTTCTGGATATGTCTGGTGGTTTTGAAGATATGAGTGAAATACTGTCAAACAGATCACAACAATTTTTTTCCCAGGAGGATGCAGATAAGGATCAAAAAAAATTACATAAGTGGGTTTATAGGTGTAATTTAAGGTGGGGAGCTTGAATTTCCAATCAATCCTGTAATAGCTTGGGTAGCTTTGAAGATATGAGTAAAATACTGTCAAAGACAGGACAAGGATGTTTTTTCCCAGGAGGATGCAGATAAGGATCACAAAAAATTACATAAGGAGGCACATAGGGATTTTTTGGATGGGGAGTTTGAATTTCTAATCAGTTTTTGGATATCTTTAATAGTTTTGAGGATATGAGTGAGAGAAAGCACAGGAATGTTTTTTCTCAGGGGGATAGAGAAAAGGATCCAAAAATTCATTTAAGCAAGTCCATTTCAGGTGGGCAGTTTGAATTTTCAATAAGTTTCTTGATATCTTTAGTGGTTTTGACGATATGAGTGAATTACTGTGAGAGAAACCCAACAATGTTTTTTCCCAGGATGATGTAGATAAGGATTGAAAAAAAATCTTGTAAGCAAGTCCATAGAGGTAATCTCAGGTAAGCAGTTTGAATCATTCTTAAAACATGAAATCTGAACCTCCAGCCACTTTTTTGATAACTTTACTTGTTTCTGAGATATTGGTCAATTGTTGTGAAAGTTGGTTTGAGGAGTCCTTTAGGATAGGAAATGTAGATTTCCAACCACTTTTGTGATAGCTTTACTGGTTTCCAAGATATTGGTTGATTAATGTGAAAGAAAAAGAACATAGGTATAATTTAGGCCAGAGGTCACTGATTGTTGTCATCATTCCATTGACAGGTGTTGACATATTTTCTATCTGTGCTCACTAACATGTACTTTCCCTTGAGGGAATGTACCCCTTGAAAAATTAAGGAAGAATCATCATTGTTGGGAGATCCAAAATTTTTGGTGAGTCTGGTTACTGCTTGTTGTTAGGATCATGTACCATTCTGTTAGAACTTGAAATTTTCTGATGATGGTCATTATAGAAATGTGGGTATGACCAAAAGTTTAAACAAAGTTCATTGCATAAACCTACCATCTGAGAGCACAACCTGAAATGTGGTTAGAAACTATGTTCCCACTCCATATGTTCTGTAAATTGAATACATGAGTATAGGTGAGAAATGTTGAACTTTGTTCTATTCCTTTCTTTTACTTACTTTACATTATGCACAGCTTTTTCCCATATATGTAGTATATGATCTATGGCTATGAGCACATGATACAAATGGTCTGTGCACACTCTTTTGTAGTATATAAGGACAGTAGTTACCTGCCTTAATACTCAGTTCATTTCTTCTCAGAAATAGTCGCCTTAAGCCCTCTAAGCTTTCTACTAACAAGTCTAGCTTTCGTCCCCAGGTATGTCTCAGGTCATACTCTCCTTCTAGCAGGATGCACCCTCGACAGGTTATGGGCCCCGAGCCCTTGATCTCTGGATACCTGGATGCTTGATCCACGTTGCGCGTTTTATCCGCTGCATATTGGATCGCATACCTAGTTTAGACTCTCCGTTCTGCTGCTGCACTACTTCGTGTACTGCGCGAACGTTATCCGTTTTACTACACTACTTCGTGTACTGTGGTGAACGTTGATATTGGGGGTCGATGTCA
>ML179557.1:9440-55017 GCA_004369135.1 Dendrothele bispora CBS 962.96
GTGATGCATGATAGTAGCTATGTCTCGAGGCAGAGTGGTAGACTACTAGTACTGGCTTCTAGTGGATCAGCTGCTACTATGCATGCTTACAAGTATGTAGAGCCATCCCGAGAATAACATTGATCAAAGCAATGTAATCCGATTGAGATCCGTTAATGGGTTTAGTATTCTTTACTTGCATTCTACCTGCCACGTACGTACTGTAGACTAGCACTACTTAAAAGAGACCGTACTCAACTCCACATGTAGTTCGGTCACCCGATTTACGCTATTTTCGAGATGGTAACAGAGAGGGGAGGGAAGAGGAAAAAGGAAGGGGAAGAAAGTAGGACATCGGACACAGGGAAGAGAGAAGAAGAGACATGTTCTACTTCAGCACTGACACACTGAGATGAGATAGCATCTCCAAATATACGCCGGGCAGGGAATTTCCAACGACAGTCCACTTATTGACTAGCACCAGCGCTGTGGTATTTATATGAAAGTCTAGCCACTAATTAGACTGATATGACCGGTCCTTGCTTGTGATTGCCTATCTCTTCTTTGTCGATAACATCAAACGCTGCTATGATTACAAAAGGGTAAAAAGGTCAATCCCAATGGCAACAGCGCCCATTCCCGCCAGAGAATAAATGAGACACCTGCCATTTCTCAATTCTTTTCATGTTATGTCTTTGCCTTCTGAATGATCGCATTGATCTTTTCCGAATTTCGAGCGAGGGAAGCCGACTTAGAGCGCGATAAGTGTTTGGAATGAATAGAAATCCATCAAAGTCTATGTACATATTCGTATGTTGGTTGACAGGGAGTATCAAGAGAGAATGGACATCAAATATCAAAGGATTGCTGATCAATGCAGGGTTGGGCGGTGGGCGTAGATCATTTGTTTCTGGGCGCGGTAAATCAGGATGGGAGTTAGATAAGGATTTTTTGGGTGGTTCATAAGAAAGTCTCATTCAGACTGTCGAGGAGAGAGAGAGGCAGAGGGTACCCAGTCCGAATTAGAGCAGATGGCGGCTTCTACCATAAGGAGCAAACGTATTCCTCGGTAGCTTAAACACCGGACATGACATTGAATTGATCGGAACGTCATTGAGCCATTGAGTGGCACATGATAGAAAAGCGCCCAGCGCCCGTGTAAAAATAACATAAAGGGGGTTTATTAGTATGGAGCGTTCTTTGATTCGCGTTTTGTGTTTCTCCCTCTTTCTTTCCTTCCAGCTTTTATCTATCTTATCTATCCAACTGTTGTCTGCGTTGCGTCCACACGAAAAGCTTGTAGCTTCGATCCGGAACCGACTAAAGCAAAATCACCCACTTTCCTTTCACCAAATTTTTTATTTCACATTTTTTGCGAATTCTTTCACACGGGTCTCAAACTAAACCCGTAAACATCATGAACGGTCTAGTCAACGGCAAACGCTCTTTTACAGGCCACCACAACCTCTTGCCAGCAATCAGACCCCAAATTCCACTCGCTCAATACACTCAACAACCTGCTTATAGCTTGATCGCATGGACTTTCGGAAGAGGCTCCGTCATATGGAGAATCTGGCCAGCTGTCCTCCTTCACACCGTCTTCGCCGCCGCCGTCGTCACGCTCGAAGAACGCGGTCACTTCACCTCTCTCGCGATTCCCAATGTCATGCTCACCGTGCTCGGTGTGGTCATCGGTTTCGTCATCTCTTACCGTGCCATGTCGGGTTATGACCGATACTGGATGGGTCGGACGACTTGGTCTGACGTGATCCGCAACTCGCGGACGATAGGCAGATTGGTTTGGTTCCACGTCCCGCCCAGATTGACGCCCAAGACGAAGGAAGAGGAGGCGAGCGGGCAGATGATGAGGTCGACAGCGGAGCTGGTCAAGGTCATGGCGGAGAAGAGGATGGCGTTGGATTTGATTGAAGGGTGCGTGTTTTCCGCAGATTATCCTTTGTTTCCCTACAGTCCACTCAATCTATATTCTCTCCAGCTTTGCAGTCGCGCTCAAACATCACATCCGAGGTGAACCAGGTATCTACTTCGAAGACCTCTACGACCTCGTCCGCCCTTTACACGACCACGACCACACCATCGAACAAAAAGCTCACGCAGCCAAAACTTCCGCTCTACCTCCCCCCTCTCGTGCTCACCGAATCGCTTCCAACCCTTCGTTGCCTAAAGCCAAAGCGTCCCCAACACCTACTATGATGCCCTCTTCCGAATACACCCCTACTACTACCACCAAAGGCAAAAAAAGCTCGGGGGGACACTACGCAGACCCAACGATTCCACCTATCAACGCTTACGGTACTTTCCCTCAAACCTCTTCTCCCCGTGGATCCATCTACCGTTCTCGTTCTCACCATTCCCTACGTCGGTCCAACTCTTCCTTATCCTCCCACTCTGACTCTTCCTCTCACTCCCATCACTCCGTCCATTCTTCCCACCGAGACTTAGCGCCGGGGAGGAACCCAAACCCACCAGACCAAGACGTGATGGGTCAAGTAGACGGAAACTTGATCCCCTTCGCAGGCGTGTTCAGTTCGATCAAAAACTTGTTTAGGTGGAAGAAAAAGCGAAACGACGGATACGAAGAACTCCCTCGAGACGCTTGGGCTTCTACTTCCCGTCCCCAAGAACCCCAAATGCGCACATGGACACCCCCCATCCAACCCCGAATCGGTTCCGCAAAACACATCCCAACACCCTCCCACGAAATCGACAAACGCGGTGAAAACTTACCCCTAGAAATCCTCAGATGCTTGTCGGAATGGTGTTCGGTGTTGGAGGATAGAGGTACGGTTCCGGGGACTAGTTTGGGTGGGATTGTAGGGTGTTTGAGTGCGATGGAGGAGACGTTGAGTGCGTTGGAGAGGATTTTGACGACGCCTTTGCCTTTGTGAGTTTTCGTTTCGTTTCCTCCACCCCTTCCCCTCCACTCCACTCCCTTTCCCTAGTTTTTCTATGTCGTATAACTAACCTCTCCACCCCTTCCCACAGCGTCTACTCCGTCCACATCCGCCACACAGTCTGGATCTACCTCTTCTTCCTCCCCTTCCAACTCCTCCGGGACTTCGGTTACTACACCATCCCAGGCGTCACCATCGCAGCCTTCATCTACCTAGGTTTCCTAGCCGCCGGCGAAGAAATCGAACAACCGTTCGGGTACGACGAAAATGATTTGGATTTGGATATGTTTGTGAGGGAGATTATACACGTGGATGTGGAGAATTTGAAGAAGAGTCCTTGTTTGAATGCGTGGTTGCCGGAAGGGGAGGTTAGGAGGATTGTTAAGATGAGGAGGAGTATGAGTTTGAGGGTTAGTGAGTGTACGGTTGTTGAGGGAGAGGGGAACGGGAGTGGGGGAAGGGAAAGTGAGGAGGAGTATTGAGCTCCTGGGTTGGGAAAGGGGGATGGTAGCGAGCTCTGGTATTGATTCGTTCACCTCAGAAAAAGTTCTCTCTATGTATATATTCACGTTGTCTCTTTACCTCGCTACCCCTTGGTCTGCGATAAAGCTTTCTTTTTGTACCCCTGTATGTATTTATAATCCTTTTTTTTATTTAGCTACCAGCTACCAGCTGTCGAGGGGAGGCATGTACTCGAATTGTAACAGCTTCCCTGTCCCCTCTTTACATATCTCTTTGTTTTTCTTGTGTATATATATATAAGTACACGTAGTTACAGAGCAAATTTAATTTTATTCCTATTTTCAGTTGGATTTCGCTTTAGTATGTATACTTAGTCCCAGCGGCTCTACACTGTACAGCAAGTTGCAAAACGATAGGCAGTTCCGCGAATTACTCGAGTGGATTTTGAAAATTATTTCACCAAAAGCATACTAGCGTGAGCCGTGACAGAGCCAAACCTTTTTGGAGGTTTTGCGTGACAACATTGGCCTGAAAATTTTACCCCTGGGCCACCGTGACTGTGAACAAGTCCAAATTTCTGGTGGTGCCTGACGCATGACAAGCGAATCGAACGAAATGTACCAAGACCTTCAAAGTATTAAATTGCAACCGCGGCCGGACAACCGTTTTTGGTGACTCGGCCACTTGGTTTCCTTACCTTCCTCCTTTTTTGGTTCCTTGCTATCGCTTTTATGGAAACACATTCTATATCAGCAATCTTCGCAAACACTAAGGGAATGACGACATTGCTACGGTATATCAGTAAAACCAAACGCTTTAGAAAACAACTCGGTGAAGTACTCGTTTCTCATGATGACACCTTTGATGATTAAGCACCAGGTTAACCCAGACTGAATCTACATCAACAAGAGAATAAGAGCCATAAAGTGAAGATCATACCCCGCTAACTACGCGCGCCCCTCGGAGACGGATTTATGGAACTGGGATGGATTATATTTTGTTGCGAAGAAAGCTGAACCACGGAGGACTCCTTATATATCTACCTTCTCTTCCTCCTCTCTAATCCCCGCTCATACTTGCTTTTTCTACTTCTACTTCGTGCCCGTGATTATCGTCCCTTCGCAGTGCTCCCAAGCACCTGTCAGCAACAACCCACCAAACAGACGAAGTTACTATACAGTGTACCTTACTCCTCAAAAAAGGCGGCCGACAAAAACAGTTCGAGGATGGAACTGGACGGCTGGGGGATTTAGATCCGTCAGACGGGCTTTCGGAACCTGGAGCGCGGGCGAGGCAAGGGCCTCTTTTAGATAGAATTATGTGCATCATGAGGACTACCTCCGCGCACAATAAAATGAATTGAAAAAAAAAAAAAAATGGAAACACATTAACTTAAAATTTTGTTGGCAACGTTGTTTGTCTGAATGTGGACTGGTATCCCACCATAAACTGACTTCCGGAGGGTACAGAGGGTACAGAAGGATACTGTTTACGATGTTCAGTTTAATGTAGACAAGTCGAAACGATCTTGATAACGAAATTCTTCTCGTGCTTTACGGTGGAGGAGAATTGTAGCGATGGGGTGCACATACTCTAACACGTCTAAGATTCAATCAGAGGTTGTTTTCCACACTCGTAACTTAATTGATCTACTTTCTAAGACAGTATCACCATGAGCAAGATATCTGCTGATGAAGTCAGCTCTTTCCCTAGTACAGTGGGTGTGGGCAAATACGAGAGAAGGGCATGAAGAACTTAGAGAGGAAACAGAATGAAGATTGAGCGAAGAGCGTGCTTAGATCCACTTCCTGATTTAGGAGCTCAATTACATGGCCTGCCTAGAAACCGTCAAACGGGGATCAAAAAAAAAAAGCGATCGGAAATCTTAATTCAGTTACTATTACAGAAATAGTAATGTCTACTCCTACACATCAAGAAGCAGAATTATTAGCGCTGCGCGGCTGAGAACGATCGGAAATGACCCACTTGAAGTTCGGTCTCCGTCAGTCCCAGGAGCCGTTTGCTGATCCTTCCTACCCTGAGTGCACGGACCTGAACAACCATTTTTATCTTCGCAAGCTCTGGATTCCCTTTGGACTCTGCGAGGAGTAATGCGTGCTTGAATGCCAGTGACAGACCTATTCTCCTCTGAGGCACCGAAAAAGAGTGGTGAATCAATTTCCATGAACAAAGAACTATGAAGGACTTACCGGTAGAGGTAGCCAAGGTACCACCAGCTCTCATATCTCCATGATTAACGTGCTCTGGTTGAGATGGCATGGTATCCTGCAAGATCTCGGATGACCCGGTCGAGTCGATACGAAGGGCAGCCACTGAGTGCGTCGATGGACAATGAATAGTCGCATTGCCATGGATATGATAGATGATGTTTGTCTCGTTCTTGTTACCACCGACGTTGCTCAACACAGAGTTTATAAACTCAGTTTGAGTTGAGCCGTTGAATAACGATTGAGCGACCGCAATACTAGTACAAGTGCTTGAACTGACAGTGCGAGAAGCTTGAGCATCCTCCTCGTGAGTCATGGTCGTCGCAGGGGTACCACTAGCCAAGGGTCCTGTGACATCCACGCTGCTAGTCATGGTCGTTGCAGAGCTATCAGCTGCGAAGTTGTAAGGATGGGAGATTACGAGGCCGACTTTAGGAGGACTCGTTCTTGCTTATCTGGAGTCGCAGGGTGGCAGTGCACTTTACCACGAGTTAAATCCTTTTGGTATATCTCTAATCTTATCTTATACTATTTTCGTCGCTTTATTGGCAAGGCCTTGTACCTGCTGCGCGAAGCGACGGTCCTATTCCTTCATAAGGGAATTAAGACTTGGCCTTACCATCGAGTATAATCTCGCTGTGTACATGTCATCGAGTTCTGCAGCGTCAACGTCAACCTCAGTGGGACAAATCAGTTACGTTAGGAGCCCGAGAGCTCAATTTTATTCCAAAGAACGATGGAACAAACCACGGCTTCAATTTCATTTTTTCCTCTCTTACCAAGATTCATCCACCTCCTTGAAAGACGCAATACATTAATTCACCACAGGAGTCTTTATCGATCTAGTTACTACGACTACGGATTTACGCATTAAAAAAGGAAAAACATAAATAGAGAAGCTAAACAACCAAGTAGAAAAGTCAAAACCCTTGTCAGACGAAACTCAGTCTTCAGCCTATTTATTGTCCGGTGTCTTTCCTCCGGGAAAAAATGTCTAGCTCAAGCGAGGTACAATATCAATCTCATTTCCTTCCACCTCAGCATTGTTGTTAATGCTGGCTACTGGAAAAGCTAGTTGGGACTCCCTCCCAGACTCGGGGTGATGGTCCTCGGATTTAGAGGTTTGTACTGAAGCAAATCTGATTGATTGAGACAAGGACACATCATTCACACTCTCTGACTTGTTATTTTCATGTGCAACCGCAAGAATAATAATAATCGGATATATAGCCTGTAAATTTTGACTATCAAGGTTGATTTTCAAAGAAATCAGCACTCACAACAAGTCCAGAAATTATCGTATGATAGGCTGAATTCGCAGTAGAGTGACTGTCTTGTCTTAATCCAAGAACAAGGTCACCAATCTGACCAATCAACACATATATCAGTCAATATTGTTCAAGATCTCATGCTGCAAATATTACCCAGAATGCAAGATAAAGTAAACCAGATTCTATAAACAGTAACAGTATCTTTATAACCTTATCTGGTGATCCTCTGTTTGACCCTAGGTTTCTTTGAATACTCTTATAATGATGCCTGAGATCTTGGTTAAGTCAGCCATCATTGTCTATTTTGTCAGATTTACCGTGCTTTGAATCCAATCAATGTTGTAGCAGTAAAATTCGTAAAAAATCAAAGGGACAGTAAGAATTATGGTCTCTGCCATGTTCCCATTGAAAGAAGGGGTTTTCTGATATTCCCTTGGCAAGAAGTGCCATATCCAAGGATGTGCCCACTGTATCTGGTCAAAAATACTGTCATGATAATCAACAATTTCATACCAAAAGAACCCAATAGGCAAATTGACAATGTAACTTTCGCAGCCAATTTTTGTGGAAATAACACCCAAGCCCTCCAAACAACAACTATATCACCGATGACATACTGCAGATGTAAAGGAAAAAATGTTATTTCATGATGTTAATTTTATTATGTGTCTCCTACATTTAGTCTGTTCATAAGATTGAGACCAATCCGAAGCCCTGCATTCAATGGGACAACCTCTTTTGAATCTGGTGGATTGTATCCATTGACTGGAATCTGTATTATTATATCCTCTATCCCCATGGCAAGGGATGACAATGAAAGGAAGAGCATCATAATTGTGACAAAGGATAATGCAAGTCTTGATTTGGTCAGAGAAAAATCCTGTGCCCTACATCTTGGTCAGCTTACTCAAATTGCCAAATCATGAGTACACTCTTACACAAATACCCAGAGGACCACAATTGAAAGTGTCACCTGGACACCAAGCAGAAGGAAACCTAGTGCTATGTCAAAAACCCATGTCTTCACCAATAGAAGGTCACTATCAGAGAGAGGCAAAGATGTTTGTGCTTGTGTGAGGGGCATGAGAATGGAGGTAGGTAAAGACTTATTAAATGCATTTGTGAGGTTCTTATATCTAGTCTGGCAGTCAACTAGTGCTAACTACTACCATCAGCAACACCAGGATTGACTCAGGCTGCGATCTACTAAATCCTGATTTAGGAACGGATATCAAGATGTGAATGGAGCCACCCACATGTAGTAAACCCAGCTGCTTCATACTATTGTTCTTAATCTCAATCTTAAGCAACCGCAACAGATCAAAACAATTAACACACAGGACCTCACAGACTTGATTGATACTGTATTTTCCCTACTCATCACCATTTGTCGAATGTTTAGATTTAGATAAAGAGATTTCATTTGATCATATACATAGCAACAAGTTCTTTCTCCGTTTTTCCGTCGCATTTAATTGTTATACCACCTGTTCCCATTTTTTATTGTTATCTTACGATTACTATTCCATTTGATATCTCATCTCAGTTACTTAAACTTACTTCATACTTACATTCAATGTTCTATACACATTCCCTTATCTGCAGCGGTTTGTGTTCAGTCGCAGTAGTACTATAAAACTTGTAGAAGATCGAGTCCCTGTAGGGAACCTTGCACAGTTTAGAGTCGTAACCAGTCGTACTTTAATGACAGTGGATCGAAGTTGTGTGCAAAAAATTTACAGGCCATATATCCAATACTTGTCATTCTTGCGGTTTCACATGAAAATAGCAAGCCAGAAAGTGGGGATGACATGTCCTTATCTCAATCAATCCGATTTGCTTCATTACAAGCATCTAAATCCAAGGCTCATCACTCTGAGTCTGAGGGAGAGTCACAACATTTAACTTTTTCATCAGCCAGGATTCACAACAGCACTGAGATGGAGGGAATTGAAATTGACATTTTACTTCGCTTGGGCTAGATCGTATTTAGGGGGAAAACACTGGACATTAAATAGGCTGAAGACTAGGTTTTCATCTGACATTGCTCTTGACTTTCTTGATTGTCTGGCTTCTCTATTTTTATTAATATTTATTCTATACATAACCGATAAATCCGTACTAATTTGATAAATAGTTCTCTGATGAATCGATGTATCGTACAAGGTTCAAGAAGGTGGGTGAATCTTTGATAGGACTGGAAAGAACAAAACCGAAGCCGTATTTATATCACATCGCTCTTCGGGATAAAATTGAGCTCTAATGCTCCTAGTAAGAGATTTGTGTCATCAAATATGGAATGTTGACGACATGTACCCACTAAGTGGGCAAAAAAGGTAAAATAACTTAATTTCCTTATCAGCGCCTCAACGTAGAGACCGATACTGGCTCAGGCATCCCGACAAGGGAACTGGCCACGTAGCTCAGTTCATTTATCCTTTCTAAGGCTTTCTTTCCGTCCTGTCGTCTCAAGGGCAAAAGATGGGCTCGTCGGCTCAAAACCTCGTTATCTTCTTGGGTGGCATGCAATGCGCGTTCTATTCTTTCTCTTTCGAAAAGTGGTCCTTATTTCGCCGTATCCCATTCGGAGTTCCCCAGGTTTTTGAATTATGTCCGGATACTTGTGATTTTGGGCACGTAGTAAACTCGTAACCAGTCGACGCGCAACTCTTTTGATGACAGTTGAGCTTCGCCAACGGGTTTGATTGACTGTCACCAAACCAACTGGTTCGAGTCTACAAAGAGGGTGAAAAACGAATGAACAATCACCACTGTTGAGGAGCGATTATATTTTCTTATCCTTGCTCAGACATTGCCTGACACTCCCAATTCATGTCTCAAAGATCTGGAATACATCAGGTTTCTTAAGGCCCAGGAATCGAGTGGTAAACTTTTTTTTGTGATAGAATTAGGGATAAATGCTGAAGTTTGATTTTAGCTAAAATTACATTTCCCTATCCGCCATCATTAGTAGTGTTCCGTTGTCCTTATGCATCAGGTTTGATCGCCCTCTCAATAGGACCATTTACACGTGCATATCACCATGCATATAGTGAGTCGAATAGCTGTTGGTGCTATTTCATTTCTGGCTGGTACACACTAAGAATGCAGGCTGATGATGTGTTCGGATCACAGATTCGCAAACATTGCCTACATGTATATATGTTCAATCCGTCTTTTCGTTTCCAACCAAATGACGTTTGATATCAGAAGCTCGGGAGAGCTACAGCAGAATGGATGAAGGAATGAGAGGGAACGAGAGATAACCGGAACGAGGGATTACGAGGCCGACCGAAGGAAGGACTCGTCCTTACTCAACCCGAGCTGCATAGGTGATCGGGGTTAGACCCATTTGGCATATCTTATCACTGTCGGAGCTAGTAATCAATTAATCATCTTTTACTTCGGTCTCGTACATGCCGCGCAAAGCGACGGCCCTCTTCCTTCATTCTTGCTTATCTGGAGTCGCAGGGTGGCTGTGCACTTTACCACGAGTTAAATCCTTTTGGTATATCTAATCTTATCTTAGACACTTTATTCGCATATAGGCCTCGTACCTGCCGCGCAAAGCGACGGCCCTATTCCTTCATGCTTAGATTATTACGGATAGTAATTAAAGTAGGAATAAGGACACACCTTCGTTGTTCTGCATCGTGGTAGCATGATCGATGGTGTCGATGACGGTAGAGTCTACGGTTACAGAGGCCATAGCTGGGGTTTCCATTTCCTACGAGAATGGAAGAAACGTCTTAGATACGGCAGAAATCCATCTCAGGGCCAAGTGCACTTACAAGTTCTCTGAAGTTTTACGAGTTATGACAGCACGGGGATGAGCAACAAGACAGAGAAAACGGGGGGAGGAGAAGGGTCTGGTACACGTGTTGCAAGCAACAGCTTTGGGCGTCTAGTAAAGACAACAGCTCTGCGCCCGGCGCCCAACGACTATTGGTTGGCTATATAAGGTTTGATATGACTCCAAGGGAGTGACCACGCGTACGGACAGCCTTGAATGATTTGAACTCACTACTTCCTGGATCTATCTACTTACCACGCTTACAATACTTAAAGAAGAGATCATTCGGTCCGAACGCTAGTACGTCTGGTTCTGAACACGGCAGATTGTTTGCTGCACAGGAACTGTGCCAGATGATGAGGCAAAATGTCCCAGCTTTATAATTGGAAAGCTTCTAAGCTTCCAACAAAAAGGAATACACATGTTTACCCGCCCATGGCCGGTGATGAAGTATGCAGCTTTTCGGATCTGTCCGGCTTTATGCTTGAAGTACTTTGAAAGGAACATGAAGAACACATCTTTTGCCATGTTCATCAAAGAAGACATTCAAGCACTTCAGGAATGGATGATAGGCATAGCTTTTAGTTGTTTGAATGCTTGGTTGCCTGAGGGGGAGGTGAGGAGGATTATTAAGATGGACAGGAGTATGAGTATGAGGGTGACTGTACAGTTGTTGATGGAGAGGAGAATGGGGGTGGGGGTAGGGAAGGGGAAAGTGAGGAGTATTGAAGCGTTGGGCGGGAAAAGGTACATTCGAGTATGGCCGTTGTGTGTGGATTAGTTGATTAGTACCCCCGCCTCCTTGCTGTTAAGTTTCCCACTCACAAAAAAATCCTTTCGTGTAAAAATCGTTTTATGTATATTCGCCTTGTCTCTTTATTTTTGTCTATATCTCGCTAGCCCTCGGGTTAAGTTTTCGTTTATGTATTTATAATCCTTCCTTTATTGAGCTACTAGCTACCAGCTGTTGAGGGGAGGCATGTACTTGATTGTAGCAGCTTCCCTGTCCCCTCGCTACATATCTCTTATTCTTCTTGTCTATATATCTATAAGTATATACGGGAATTTATTCCTATTTACAGTTGAAAATCACTTTATGTATGATTTCAATGACTCTAACGCAAGTGCATCGATGGCCAAAAAAGCTCATTGCTGTTCTGCAGAACTTAGTGCGCGGCCATTGTTCATGGGGCGTGTCACGATTTAGAGTAAACAAACCCAATTTGAATTTCATGTCTTTCGATCGGATTTAATTCCGCTCACGATTGTATCAAGCAAACCACAGGCCACTCGTTTCACAAGTAAATCGAGCGGAGGGAATATGAAGCTTAGCTGTCATTTTGATAGTATCGATAATATCAGATTTTTGTTGAATTGGAGAAACCTATGCAACTACTCAGCGAAGATTAAGGTAGCGTGGGTACTCAATTGCGGCATTGGTTCTACTAGTAGTGGCTCATCTGATTGATATATCAGTATAAGTATTATGATTATTATTGATTTACTTAGTTGCCGAAATTAAGATGTTGCTTCTTTATGTGGAAGGTGTGCTTTTTGCCGTTTTATCCAATGCCTTTTTCCGCTTTATAGATGTTACTTATGTAGCGTAAAATTGCCATCTCTATAATACTTCTACTGTTACGAGGCTCTTTTGGGACTCGTCTTAGTTATCCTAGGCTCGCCGACGGTGGCCGCCGCGCTCGATTCCATCCCTTTTAAGCATCCGGTCCCACACCGGACTCAATACTGGTCAATGATCTTCGTAGGTGATGAACTTCAACAGTGATGTACCATCAAAAGCTGCCAGATGACGAGACGAAATGTCCCATCTTTGCAAATTGGGAAGCATCTAGACTTCCGAAGAAAAGGATGTGGTTACGCGGCCATGATATCCAGTGATGGAGTACGTGGATCTTCGGATCTGTCCGACTTTATGCTTGAAGTATAAGTACTTTGAAGGGACCATGAAGGACACATCTTTTGCCATGCTCATCAAAGAAGACATTCAAGCACTTCAGCAATACATAATCGGGATAGCGTTTAGTTCCTTGTCCTATGGAACTTATGTTGTCCTTCTTGTGTCGGCTTATTTAATCTTTCTGTGAGTCTCTGTTACATAGGTTTATTCTTTTAACATCAAAAATAAATCCCAGAAAACGAGGCTCTTACTGGGTGAAATCCCATTCTTTCCTAATCTATATGACAACCTGTACAGCCTTGACTGCAACTGCATTGGCATACCTTGATATAACTTATTATTTAATTGTGTTGCGTTGGTTCTCTGGAGTACCGCAAATTATTCAAGTAACTACTGTATTGCTCAGAAACATGAGGATTGCTCTTGTATTTCTGCAGAGGTTAAATGTAAGTGCTTAAGCATTTATTGACTTCATTAATAGTTCTACCTCCTCCAGTATCTTCTAAGTGACGGTGTAATAATCTGGAGAGCTTGGGTCCTCTTCCCACAACATAAGCATGTCAAGTTCATCCTGATTATTTGTACAATTGGCTCGACTGGTAAGTTTTTATAGCTTGATTGCTCTTTTGAGAAGATAATCTACAAGTATTCACATACAGCGGGAACATTTGTGGATTGCATTTTAGCAGCAATTGCTATCTTTCACAACCCTGATGATGATGGGGGGAAAAAACTAAACTTAACAATGACACTTCCTTTGCTTGCTACAAACATGATTTCTACACTGTTAATTGGATTTCAAATGAAGTGAGCCACATATCTACGCAATCTCGATGTGAAATTTTATTTTAAACTTGGATGTGTTATTCAGAAACTATTATATGTTCAACTCAGTTACTGGTACTCCTCTAAAAGCAAGAAGAATTTTGATTCTTCTGGTTGAATCTGGGACAATCTATTGTCTCTTGTGGGTAAGTATTTTGGCACAAGAATTAACACATGTTGGCTGGAGGTATTATCACCCAAATTGATACCTTGATTTTAGGTTGGATTTACTATGACAACAGTATTCAGCCCTACATCAAGCACTACTTCATTCAAAATTTTCAGTGCGGTGATGCCAAATATAGCTGTAGGCAATTAGTAATTCTAATTTTAGTATCCACTCCAAGCTCATGAATTACTCAGGCATCATACCCGCTCCTCATTATCATAATGGCAGCGCTTGAAAATCACAGAGATGCAAATAATACAGAACCAGGTTCTCTCTCGGGTTCAATCAGATTTGCATCAATTCCCAGCACAACAATCTTGGGAACTTAGGAATTCTGATCTATTTATGTATTTCCGAAGTTCATAAAATGTTCGGGTTTGAGGGAATTTAATTTTATCTGGGACTACTAACTGCTATTATGCACTAAGTCATTAAATAATATTCAGAAGCCTTCGTTTAAATGTGTAATTGGCTGAGGGAGAGGTGATCTCAAAGATGTATTGAATGATCCAGTTGTAGAGCTGCTTTTTAGTAGTACACCAGTGAACATTCCAGTAAAAATTTTTGTGGGAGCAAAGACCGGTAAACGATCAAGAAATGTAAAAAATCAAATGTTTGATTCCGTACTACATCCTTAGTTATTCTTATGTTGCTTGACCTACCAGTAAGCTTTATTGACTGATTCGTGCCAGCAATCTTGCTACGGTCCGGCCAAATCCGCACTTTTTTGGCCCTTAACCCAGACCTCGAGGTTTGTTCCACTTCCCAGTTGGTCTGCCCTCTGCTCTGGATAAGTAGGACCTTGGTCAAGAGGGCTGGTTCAATGCTGGGCCATCCGACCCCACAGAGAAAAAATATTAAGTAGGTGCACATGCTCTCTAACAGGATATCGAAAAAAAATAATAATTAAGTAGGTGCACATGCTTTCTAACAGGATATCGAAAAAAAATAATAAAATACAATACTCTATTTCAACATCATCGGGGGAGGTTGAATGATGCCTTTTTGAGTGTCTAGGCCTCATCTCATGCTGGCAAACAACCATAAAGTTGGCCTTCATTAGAAAGCTGGTTGCTACTAACGACATTAAAGGCAGCAACTCTTGAAAAGAGGCCCACCCATTACAGGATTCCATCAATTTATTACATGTTATGTGGCATGCCAAGTACACTGACACAAAAACTCCCAAGGACCGATCATCCGAGTCCGAATCCGAATCCGAACACGATCCAGTGTTCGTATTAATCGTAGTAAATGAGAAAATAATAACACCGCCGAGGGACAGTCGTAGTTGTACTGTTAGATTTTCTTTCCCACAGAATGTACATGAGAACACAGGAATATGAGAGAAAGGAGAGAGAGGGAGGATGTGGAGTACCATCTTCTTTGTCAATGTCCTGGAGCCATTATACGCCAAAGGACTCCTCATTTTTTGCAAGAAAGAGTTTTTAACAGGTCCACATTATTACCACATTAAGTAGTGTTTATATGGCATAGGGACAGTCATAGTCGTACTGGTAGATCTTCTTTCCCACGTGCACAGAATGTACATGAGAACACGAGAACACAGGGAATATGAGAAAGGAGAGAGGGATGACCTCAACAATGACTTGTGAAGTACCATCTTGTTTGCTAAACTTCCGGAGCCAATATATACCAAAGGAGTCCCGTTCTTGCGAGAGAGTTTTTAACAGGTCTACCTTGTTGTCACATTGGTGTTTTATATGGGATCATATATATAGGCTTAACGTTAACACTGTAATCCAAGTCTGGCCCGGTATTCATTATATCCTGATCGCTGACATCGCATGAAGAGCAACAAAGGGACTCTGGACTTGAAAAGGTATAGATACAGTGGCTGTGAATAAACACGGAAGATGCGAGTATTACAGCGAAAGGATAACTGGAGAGGTGAATATTGAATATTAAATACTGAATGGCATGAAGAACTCAAGAGAGGACAATGTAGGAAACAGAATGAAGCTTGAGCGCGTTTAGATCCACTTGCCGATTACCTTTTGTGTTAGATTCAATCGTTCATGCACAGATTTCAGATCGTCAAAACGGGGATCAAAAAAAAAAAGCGATCGGAAATCTTAATTCAGTTACTGTTACAGAAATAGTAATGTCTACTCCTACACGTCATATGAGCATCGCACGACCGAGATCAATCGGAAATTACCCACTTGAAGTTTGGTATCTGTCAACCCCAGAAGTCGCTTGCTGATCATGCCTGCCTTGGGAGCGTGGACTTGAACAACCATTTTGATCTGCGCAAGCTCTGGACTCCCTTTGGACTCTGCGAGGAGTAGTGATGCGAGTTTGGATGCCAGTGACAGACGTACTATTCTCCTCTGAGACACCAAAAAAGAGTTGCAAATCAATTTCCGTGAATAAAGAACTATGAAGGACTTACCGGTAGAGGTAGCCAAGGTACCACCAGCTCTCATATCTCCATGGTTAACGTGCTCTGGTTGAGATGACATGGTCTCCCGCAAGATCTCGGATGACCCGGTCGAGTTGATACGAAGGGCAGCCACTGAGTCCGTCGATGGACAATGGATAGTCGCATTGCCATGGATATGATAGATGATGTTCGTCTCGTTCTTGTTACCACCGACGTTACTCAACACAGAGTTGATAAACTCAGTTTGAGTCGAGCCGTTGAACATCTGCATTGATTGAGCGACCGCAATACTAGTACGAGTGCTTGAACTGACGGTGCGAGAAGCTTGAGCATCCTCCTCGTGAGTCATGGTCGTCGCAGGGGTACCACTAGCCAAGGATCCTGAGACATCCACGCTGCTAGTGGTCATGGTCGTTGCAGAGCTATCAGCTGCGGGGTTGTAAGGATGGGAGATGCTTAGATTATTACGGATAGTAATTAAAGTAGGAATAAGGACACACCTTCGTTATTCTGCATCGTAGTAGCATGATCGATGGTGTCGATGACGGTAGAGTCTACAGCTACAGAGGTCATAGTTGAGGTTTCCATTTCCTACGAAAATGAAAGAAACGTCTTAGATATGGCAGAAATCCATCTCAGGGCCAAGTGCACTTACAAATTCTCTGAAGTTTTACGAGTTATGACAGCACGGGGATGAGCAACAAGACAGAGAAAACGGGGGGAGGAGAAAGGTCTGGTACACGTGTTGCAAGCAACAGCTTTCGGCGTCTAGTAAGGTATCGTAAAGACAACAGCTCTGCGCCTGGCGCCCATTGACTATTGTCCGGCCATATAAGGTTTGATTTGACTCCAAGGGAGTGGTCACGCGTACGGACAGCCTTGTCCTTGGATGATAGATTGAACTCATTAAGTACAAGCTACTCTTCTCGGATCTATCTACTTACCATAGGACTTACACACTTAAAGAAGAGATCATTCGGTCCGAAAGCCAGTACGTCTGATTCTGAACACGGTAGATTGTTTGCTGCACAGGAGCTGTGAAAACCGACAAGATAACGTGTCAACTTGATTGAACCAACGAGAATTTTATTTGAACGTCCTCAAGTAAAAGGTACTGTTTCCAGCTTCTTTTGAGGCTTGCTCACTTCTCGGGGAAAAAGTCTCTACGTTAGTATCTAGGACTTCTATATTTATGATACGCTTGGCGCATGATAATTCGGGTTCCGACAAATTCTTCCCCACTTTCTCTTGGTCCTTCCCCTCCTTCCCATATTCATATTGAAGCAATAATCTGAATCCCCAGTGTGAACCTCTGAAGATAACCCAGGCACTTATAGGTTTCGATCTGGGATTTTCGGCGTGCTACAGTGTCCTTAGTAGAAGAATGTCACATTCTAACACCATCCAATCGATATTGAAATGTAAATGAACAGAAATGGGCCCTCGCTCCGCATAGAAGGGTCTCTGGCTATTGACTGAGTAAAAATGGATTTTTTTGTGCCAGATGGTACTTAGGAGAAATTCGAAGCAAAGGTCGTATCAGGCAATTTGACGAAAGCTCCCCTCCAAGTTCATATCATTCACAAAGTAAGTAAGATCGTTAATATTGGATAAAAAACGGATCAAGTACTCAGCGCCGGCCTCCGTGATATTAATACCTTATAATTAGGACGAAATCCAAATTGTACTTCCGCATGAGATGAGACATTTCTGAGTAAAACGGACTTTCTCAGAAGAACAAGGGTTACCAACCGACCAGATACTGCTCATAAGTATCATCAGTGAGGACTCAGGTAGCCTGGAAACCCGACTTTCCACGGAGAGAAGAAAAGTCGTTCTCTCGAGAGTCGAGGAGTCAGGACCTGGATTCAGGAACCCGGTGTCGAAATCACGTGAGGGACGTTAACCGATGTCACGCGTCGCCACTCGTTGAAGTTGTTCACGTCCTGCCACCATTGTTCTTCAACCTCTTGTCCAGAGAACCAAGGCGCAGTTCAGAATTGCCATATTCGGTGCTTTATCACACCTTTCAATCTTCAAAGCTACAGTTTGAGGGTTTCCATTGTCCTCTTTTCTTGAGAATAAATAACAGCTCGAATTCGGTATGCTCTTCTCATTCCCTGTGCGCTATTCGCAATGGCTGACTCCGATCACCCTTCTCCTGTAACTCCTCCCCAATCGACAAACGTTGCGGCAGTGGCTGCTACTGTCAACAGTACTCCGCTTTCACGCAAGTTTGCTGGCAGCAACCAGTTCAATACCGATCCCGTCCCCAGAACCCATCGATTCTTTGACTTTGCTACAGAGATGGCCGGTAAATTCGTTGGACCAATCGATGCCAAAACGTTTCTGGACAAGTTCCTCGGAAAAGACGCTCTCCGTCAAGGAACCGGTATGCCTAGCTCACCTTGGAGGAAAGAGGACGTACGAAAGGCATTTCAGGCCGTGCCCGTTGATCAGACTGAGGCTGTAATGTATGAACCACTCGTGAGTTTCACATACCGACAACTTCCTTTTTCTTGTCTAATATCAGATTCTAGGAAGAGGCGATAACCAAGTGCATTGACAGCTCTCGCTTCACCTACGTCGACGCACACGCTACCTTGGATGTCGACAAACTCGACAACGCTCCAGATTCTAGTCCTGATGGCATTCTCTACGACAATGAGCGTTGCGTTGACCGGACCGCCAAGTCACAATCAAGCTACTCCGATTCCTTGTTAGAAGTCAAAACCCACAAAGTAAACTCTCCTTTCAATGATTCCGATCCAGCCGCGTTTGTCGACGTTCAGCAAGACGGTGTCAAGCTTCGTGGTCAACTCATCTCTTACGCCGTTGCCCAATTTGCTCATCAGTTTCGAACACACCTTTTTATGGTTCTCGTACGTGGGAAGACCGCTCGATTCATTCGTTGGGACCATGCTGGCGCGATTTTGAGCAAGGAATTTGAATACGCCAAGAAACCTTACCTTGCCGACTTCTACTCTCGATACACCCATGCAACTCCTGCCGCTCGTGGTATTGACAATACTGTGGAAATTATTCCTTTCGATACAGACGAGGCTGCTAGAGCCCGTTCTGCACTCCAAGACAAGGGGTTCATACCCAAGACGGCAAAGACGGCACCGATTTTCAAGTTTCATATTTGGGACGACCTAAATAATTCGAAATGGGACGACGACAACGAAGACGAAGACGAAGAAGACGAAGAAACCCAAGAGTCACCTCTTTCCAAGGTTTACTACGGTTCTACACCCTTTTTCAACGCTATCCATTCCATTACTGGTCGAGCGACTCGTGTCTTCAAAGTCTGGGAGCCCGAATCGGACACCTTTGTCCTTCTCAAAGACTCCTGGCGCGTTAACTCAACCTCTATCAAGCCCGAGGGAAAGGTATATACGCGACTTCACGCAAAGAGGGTTCGTAACATACCAACTTGTCTCGGGACTGGTGACGTCAATCCTTCCTCTTCCTTCCATCGCACTCTTACCCAACTATACGATGACTCCCTTTGCTCTCACATTCATTATCGGTTCATTCTAAAAGAGATCTGTTTCGGAAACATCACAAACTTCAAAGATACAAAAGAACTTATCACGGTCTTGCGTGATACCCTCATAGGTGTTTTTTTTTTCACCGTACTTATGATTCTGAACTAAATCCCTTTGTCAGCTCACGACCACGCACTTCGAAATAGTTCGATCCTTCACCGAGATGTTAGTATCGGAAATATTCTTATTTTCGAAGACGACTCGGGAAAACGCAAAGGGCTTCTAAACGACTGGGAATTGTGCAAAACCTTGCGGACTCCACTGGAAGCAGAACGCACGGTCAGTCAGTCTCAGCTTCTACAGAAGAAATGTGCTCACGTTTTCAGACCTTTTCTATTTGACAGGGCACATGGCAATTTATCTCTACTGCTTTACTGCAAGCAATGGTGGGTTGTCACGAACCCCGCGATGATTTTGAATCATTTTTTCATGTCCTTGGGTGGACGGCATTAAAATTTACAAAACACGGCCTAGGGGATGGCAGCCTCCATCACCTTTTGCACAACACATATAACGAAGCGTTCTTCGATGGTGGAAGAATCTCAGGGGGTCTTGGCAAACGAGGTACTATGGCTTCCCGAAGGCTATCGCGCGCCGGTTTTGTTCCCAGCGCCTTCTGCGACATCATTGTTGATTTCGAAGACACTTGTGCTTCTCGTTATGTTCCGACTCCTGATCCCGATGATGTTAGAGAGCTCTCGCGTCACATAGAGAATGCTACTGTCGAAGAAGTCAAACTTCTACTCATGGGAAATTCCATTTGGATGCTTCATACGAAACAGGGCCGACTAAACTCCGCTGCTTGGATGATTGAGCGTTGCGATCAAGCCCTTGAATCTTCCGACTGGCCTGAAGACGCTTTACTCCGTTTAGAACACTCTCTTCCGAAAAACCTCTACGCGACTGGTTTCAAGCGGCCTAACCACGTTTCCGCTCAGGAATTGGAACAGACATCTCGAAACGAGGGATCCAGGCCCTATTCTAAGCCCAAGAGATCCAGAACGACTCGTAAGTCCTAGGCTAGCAGTTCGACTTTGGGGAATAGACCTCGAGGTGAGTATAGTCGAACTTTAGGTATAATGCCCGCTTTATCATGTGTCTTTATGACTTGCTCTGTGCGCGTTGAACACTATTTGGCCTGTAGATTTCAAGTCCAGCTGGAACGTTTCACTGACATTTGAATATTTAACATTTGTTTCCTCATCTTTGACTTACTTACATATAACGTATGATACTATATCACTTGACCGTCTTACAAGTCCATGTTCTTGTTACAGTCTAATGATCTAAATAATTTACCCCCGTGTTCAGTGACGAGAGATTGAAAGATTCAGACTAACTTCTGTCCGTCTGATGGAATACTGATACATACCACTGGTCTACTGCCTGCCTCAGTGGACAGGGTGCGTTTCACAGTATCACTAGTATCACATAAACTTATATTATGAAATTCTGGCGTTTGAAGCTAACACGCAAAAATGGACCAGCCGAGTTGGGTAATGTCTAGGAGGGTCTCCCGCATCGGAAAACCACAAGTTGTAACTCGTTAATTTCCGAAGCGGGAGAACACAGTTGCTACATCCTAATGAATGTATAGATTCTTATGACATCTTCACCGTTTCAGTCTTCTTATGTGTACTTTTGATAGGAATGTTGCATCTCGTTGGCATTAGTTTTACATTATACGTGAATGAAGAGGACATGGGCCATTGCTGCGCGTAGCAGGATAAGATCGGTCTATGATGAAGTCGTTATCTCACCAGTTTACTGTCGAAATACATTTAAGAATGCCAGCGATAATAAACTCAGAGTCGGAGGCCAGCTGGAGTTTAGCAAAAGACGAGATCTCCGTAAACTCCGGCTCCGTAATGAACCATATTGGGGTAAACCTTTGGCTAATAATATTTCAAAGCCGCTGCCTACTTTCGGCTCGTGGAGCCTTCATTGAATCTTGAGCTAAAGTTAGAATGGCGGTTGTGATCCAACTTGGGCTATGTTGATGCGTTGATGGTCACCGATGCACATCAAATCGAACACTTCTGTTGAGTCTCTGTTCGTTCTCAACAAACAGAGACTCAAAGTTGAATGAAGTGCTTAACGTCCCCCAATAGCCTGACAGACCAACCTTTGGCGAGACAAAGGAAATGAAAATCTCTCTACATCCTGCAATCTCAAAGCTAATGGAAATCATATTCAGGATTGTAGCAAGAGTTGTCACAGAAATATTTGTAACTAATAATGGGCACTTTTGATCACTATTCCGATTTTGGGTCTTGATCCAGTGATATTCGCTAATCTACCCTTGTCTTGACCATCCAGATATTCGTTAAGCGGTAGACGTCAACTCATCTTCAGATCTTCCTTCCTATTATTTGGTGAAACTCTTTGTCTACTCATCACCTCGGGCTCTGGAAATATCGAGTTTGCGGCAACGTCTTGAGTATAAAAGCCAAGTGTATGTCCTCTGTAGTTCCTTAGGTTTCTCGACCCATATTACTCTACTTCGTTTCTCTGTTCACAGATAAACACTCGCTCTACAATGTTCGCCAAAGTTGCAGCCGCTGTCGTCCTTGCCATGACCATCGTGGGTGCTAGTGCTGAGTCCCATACCGTCAGCTTCATAAACCGCTGCGGCCGTGGCACTGTGCGTTTTATTACCTACCTCATCACTCAGCACCTCGACTAATAAGAGTTCTTTTAGCCACAACTCGTCCAAAGGGGCAATATTCTTTCTAGCGGTGGATCTTTCACAAGTAATGGCCCTTTCCCTGCTGCCATTGCCTACTTGCAAACTGGTGTGTAAATTGCTAGTGGGTACCTTCAATTGAATATGGACTGACAGAGTCGATACGCAGGGAACTGTCTCTTGAATGGTGAAAACTGTATGACTGTGGAGATGACACTTCAGAACGCAGACCCCGCTAGGCCTGGTAGCGGTTCGAGTGCTGACCTCTCCCTTATTCCCCCGTACGTTGCGGGTATCCAATTACCCGATCATCAAGCTCATTCATAGCTATGCAGTCTCGCATTCAATGTCCCTGTTCATTTCGAATACACCAACGGGTGCAATGGCGTGGGACAGACTTGCAGCGCTGCCAATTGCGCCACCGCATTCCATGTTCCTTCGGACACCCAGGTCCAGAGGGCATGCCAGACCGACAATGTGGGTTTTTCTTGTCGTTGTTAAATCAAGCTAACAATTTCATTCTACAGGTTGGCCTTCAAATCACCTTCTGCCCTTAAATACTATTAAACTCTTGTCATTATCAATCCTCGTTTAACACTTGGAGCACGTACTTGCAGATTTAATGTGACTCATTTTTGGTTTCCATCTGTCCCTCCTCCACACAGCAAAAGTTCATTGCCGAAGCCTCCACTCGTCTGATGCCTCGCTTAGCCAAATAAGTACGAAATTTATCCCCAGTTTCATCTGCAGGCTCTATACTGCTTCAGCTTCCACCTCCCGGAACCGGCAGACAAAAAACTAGAATGATACATGTCAGTGGTGATTAAAACGTTCTGGGAGTCCGAAAAAAATCATAAAACACACCGTTTGCATTCGGAGCATATAAACCAGCAAGACCTCCAGGATGTACTTGCTTCATTATGTTTGAGTCCCACAAGTTTATTTGGTGATCCAGACTTCACTATATAAGCCCTAAGTAGCGGTGCAGTCTTGGTTACTGTACATGTATCGAGTTGAATACGGGTTTTATCCCACGTATTCGCTGTCAGGTACATTCGTATAGATCCTGTTCGCATATTACGGACTCGAAATTCATTGGTCTGAACCGAACAAGCGATTCGTCGAAAGCCCGCAGCATGAAACGATATACAGTCAAGTTTTTTCAGGAACTTATGGCACCGAGGACTGGTGAGCAGTCACGTCCGTCGCAAGAGTACATAAAATAATTACCGGAAGATCTAAACGATTATTTACAACTGAGTGCGAGTCCGTCGGAACGTCTTCAAAACCGCTAGATAAAAAATATTGGCAGCACCCGACCCCTCAAGAATGGAACATCTCGAGGATAGGGTTGGTGATATCAGTCAGACGGAGCTTCAGAGTCTGCAGCTTGAGTGAAGCAAGGGCCTCTTCAATCAAGTAGACAGAATCATGTGCATCACTGGCATGAGGTATGCCTCCGTGCACAATAAATTGACATGGAAAAAGTCGATATCCTCCTCCAGGATGATCTATGTATAGTTGTCCAGAACAGTTCTAGATGCTCCTCTCAAAACACTGCATGATCCTCTCCTTCACATACGAAACGTTGAGTACCCTCCAAATCCACGGCCGACTGGTAAGGAGGGACTTGTCTTCATACGAACGTTTTCACTCGAGTTCGTCACCGATGTGGTCCTATTTGGACCGCAAGGTATTGACTTTGTCAGCTCGGCAGAAATCGGCCTCACTGGGTGCTGACCCACTTTCTCCATACTATTTGCGCGTGATACAAGCCGGAACACTATGTAGTTCTATTTTGAGAGGCCTCAAAAAGTCCAAAAATTGAATGATAGGATGGACGCGGTGACGGGTCAAAGATAGTGTGTGTAAGTAACGTTAGAGACTCCACAGCTGCCATACGACTGATGACATTGATGAGTTATTTTTATCACTGTCGACTGTCTTTTCAGATTGGCTGCGACTACAGGATCTACGTACTCTTATTGCACACGGTAAAAGCGTTTTGAGTGCTTGCTGAACTTCCCTGGAGATCGTGGTTGAGATCATGAGTCTGTACTGTTCAACTTCAGAGAATAGTTGTACGTGCTTTCAACGTAAAGTGCAATAAAGATCCTTGTCACTAAACAAAAGGACGGCCTAGTTCGCCGTCGCGAGGCCGTATAAAATTCGAAACTCAGATTCGATCCATTTAACCTCTGCTTCCTTCCCTTCCTTTATCTTCGTTCGAACCCTATGTTTGGCTCACACTTACTTCTGTGGGCCTCTCTTGCTCTCCTTAATCTTACAAGTGCGTCTCGTCGATCGGATTCACTTACACAAAGTCATTCTCATGGTTCTCAAATAGATGTGGAAGCGGAAACTGCCAGTCATACGAAAAAAACCATGGTGGTGATGGAGAAGCGCGACAAAATACCTGGAAATTTCATCAAAACAGGGATTGCTCACAATGACACGCTTCTTCAACTCAAGATTGGTTTGAAACCGAACGATAGGAGTGGTTTGGAGAAGGCGTTGTTTGATGCCAGTACGCCTGGTGGAGCACAGTATGGGAAATATCTCAATACCGAAACGGTGAAGTCGTAATTTTTTCTTTACCACTTGCATTTTATATACTTACGTGTTTGATTGCACCACTTATGAAACTTTGACTGGGACAGGTAAACTCATACATGTCCGCATCTCCCTCCGCTATATCCGCCATCTCATCTTGGCTTATCGAGAATGGCATCTCAGAGTCTGAAATCAGGTTCGAATCCAAGGGCTCCACTGGTGACTGGCTTGCAGTGTCCGTTCCGGTGTCTGTTGCCAATGGACTCTTCGACACAGAGTTTCATTCTTTCGCGCATAAACGCAGCGAAGACACCGCTGTACGCGCCATGGAGTATTCTGTTCCTCGGGAACTTCTGGAACATATCGCCTTAGTTCATCCGATTGTAACTTTTGGATTGAATGATCCGGGAAATTCAGGTGTCGCTGCACTTGCTATCGGTCATGGTGTACCCAGGGGAACAACGGTTGATATCAACGCTGCTGAGCCTATCGAGAGAGCTCAAGAGATTGATGAAAACTGTGCGACGGAGGTAACACCAGCATGTTTACAGGCTTTGTACAAGATTCCGAAGACGCCTGCTACTCAAAAGTCTAACAGACTTGGTGTTCCTGGTCTCATCCAACAGTGGGCGCAGGTATGTGAATCACTTTTCACATGAAATAAACATCAGGTTAATACTCACGTCCATCCAACATGTTCGGAAAATTGTGGTTATAGATAGCCGACTTGAGAGCTTTCCTCGGGAAATACAGGCCAGACATGGATCCAAATGCCACTTTTTCAGTGGAGACTCTTACAGGCGGAGAGGATCCTCAAGGACCCGATAAAGCTGGCTCTGAAGCTGTATGTCTTTGAGCTATTGTGTAACTTCCGTGACCTTGATCCTGTTTTATGTCAGAATCTCGATATCGAGTATACCGTTGGTCTTGCTACTGGTGTACCGACGACATTTATATCTGCAGGATGCGACAACTGCGATGGTGCTCATGGATTTCTGGATGTGGTGGAGTTCATATCAAATCAGACGAATCCTCCCCAGGTTAGATCTCTTGACATTAATCCATCATATCAGATGTTGACGTGAGCTTCACGTTAAAAGACTATTAGCATGAGCTACGGTTTTGCCGAAGAGGATATCAGTCCTGAATTAGCAAGGTAAAAGATATTTCTTTTTGGATTGCACGAATCAGATAAACTCACGACTTATTGCCACTAAGACGCATTTGTGACGCGTATATGGCTCTGACTAGTCGTGGAGTAACCCTTATATTCGGATCTGGTGAGGAGTTGATTCTATTCATCGCCCTTGGAAACAATATTAAAGGAACTAATCTGAAGGTGATGCTGGAGTCTCTGGAGCTATACCAGGCAGTAAGTCTCTGAAAATCTGGATACTAATATCTGACGTGTTCCTTCAGACGAGACCACATGCACATCCTTCCGTGCCACATTTCCTGGCGGGTGTCCGTACATCACCTCTGTCGGTGGGACAGAAGGCATCTATCCCGAAGTCGCAGCCAACTTCAGCAGCGGCGGTTTCTCCAACGTTTTCTCTCGACCATCTTTCCAAGAAGATTTTGTTTCATCTTACCTCGAGAATCATCTAGGAGAAACTTATGCCGGTCTATACAACAGAAGCGGTCGTGCCTTCCCTGACATCGCTGCACAAGCAAACAATGTTCAAATTGTTGATGGTGGGAACTTTCCATCGATTTGGGGGACGTCTGCTTCTGGTCCGATTTTTGCGAGTATGATCGCGTTGGTGAATGATAGGTTGATCGAGGCGGGCAAGCCCCCACTAGGCTTCTTGAATCCTTTGTAAGTTTTTGAATGACGATTCAAACTTTGTTCGAGCGTTTTATCCAACTTTATCAACAGCCTCTATTCCAACTCTCATATCTTCCACGATATCACTATTGGCAATAATCCTGGATGTCAGTTTGGGTCCTCTTTAATCCCTTTGCTATGTTATTGATCAAAAATCACGTATGTAGGTAATACTCCTGGATTTAATGCCACCCAAGGCTGTGAGTATCTCCTTTTCTATATACACGTCTAAATGCTAACCATTTCATCAACCGATTAATGACTATCGCAGGGGATCCTGTAAGTAGTTGAATTCTCCGTGACTCATTTTAACTAAGCAAAGATATTCCTATAGATCACTGGCCTGGGAACCCCAGATTTCGAGAAGTTGTTATTTGCCGCTGGTATCGAGATTTGAAGCTTTAAATCTTAATGCTCGGCTTGTCTAAATTCCTCAACGTTAATAAACAATTAAAGTGTCACCTGAATGTATCTCAAACTTATAGAGGCTTGTCCTATGGTACTTCGGTCGGCATATCATGTGTTCAATTCAGTCAGCCGTGGACAATACGGATTATATGTAAAGAGATATAAAGGGAGGAAAGGACCATGACTACGCATAGTAGGTACAAAGCCGACAGCTATAGTAAGGGCAAGTCTCCCGCGGGGGGGGGGGGGTTCGTAAAAGGGTACCCCATGTGATTTTGAATCGAAGAGAAAAGATTTACAGCCCATGCCTTCGCCACGACCTGGGCCCTGTCGTAAGTGGTATCGTTCGTCAATCTACTCGGAAGCGGTTGCGTGAGGAACTAATCAATCTGCATCGGAAATGTCGGGAACTGTTAGTAATTATGCTATACATGTATTTCATATTTCATTTCCTAATATGTGTCTGATTAATGATATCTAGCTGCGTAAGAATAGTGAATGTACACCTATCGACATCATATAGAAGATGGCAAGGCTAGTGCCTGTCGGGCTTGTCTCGGCTTGTCAACTTGTTGATACTTTTCCCCGCCAAAATACGCACCTAGCTTGCGTCAGTGGACAGTCAATGACGAATTCGGGTCAACGACAAAATTAGTCAATGACAGCGCGAAGACCGCCAAATGGCCTGACGTTGGACTTTCGGTTATTTATGTGACCCGGTTGCCGGTGACGTAGATATGGGTCGCGGTGTAAAGATTACACTGGGAACAATTTTCTGTAATTCCAAGGAATTACAGAAGAACTCCAGAGGAATTATCACAGGAATTACAATGAAATTATTGTATTTCCACTGTAATTCTGAATTTTATGGTAATTCCTATCATAATTCTCTTGTAATGTTTCTGTAATTCCAAGGAATTACACAAATTTGCTCCCAGTGTTAGATGTGTTTTTGTCTTGTTGAACTCGAGATTGCGTGCATGACTGCCAGGTTCTGTGATAATGTACGAGCCTGGACTTCCATCGCAAAACCTTTTCCTTTCATGTCCACTTTTCTGGCACCAGGGGAATCGAAGTCAAACTCAACACCCCAGAATAGTCCGCTACCTCTGATATTGAATGTGTAAGGTGCAGCCAAAGTGTTTGATCCTCGAAGGCGTTCGTTCGGAGGTTTCTCTGTTCAATAATGTGCAACCGTTGATCAGTGGCTTGTATCAGTTATCAGTTAAATTATAAGAAACCAACCAAG
Source organism: Dendrothele bispora CBS 962.96 (assembly GCA_004369135.1). Lineage (NCBI taxonomy): Eukaryota > Fungi > Basidiomycota > Agaricomycetes > Agaricales > Dendrothele > Dendrothele bispora. The sequence goes on from ML179557.1 coordinate 37,683, forward strand.
ATAAGTTCCTTGCTTGCGATAATCTGCGCGTAGATTCTCTTATTCAATCACTTCTTGAACTGCTATGGAAGCGGCACATGCAAGAGGATGTGACTGCAAGAATGTGTTGAAATTTCGATATTTCGAAAGTTCAATAGGAAATACACGTACTTGGAATGTATGTCCATGTTTCCAGATTCCTGATTTTCCTCGAATACCATCAGCTACTTTCTTGGACATAAAGACTGTACCAATGGAAGCATATCTTGAAACTTAAGATTAGTTATAAATAGGTGCTGCTATGCTTATGGACTTACCCTCTGCCAAGACCCTTAGCAACGGCCTGAATATCGGGCTGTGATTACGATGTCAACTGCATAATATACAACGATATCCCTTGTTCACTCACGGCCAAACCGTCAACAAATGACTCCCATGCGTGTTGCGTTCCATTCCTGTGTCACCAGAGCATGTTGCAAAGAAAGAACAAGTGCTTAGGCGCGCACGGCCCATCCCAGTCATAACCTGAAAAGAGTTAGAACTTTTATAGAAGATGCGAAAAATAAATTTTTGAGACTGACCTCGTCCAAGATGGATACAGCGCCGTACTTGTCACAAACCTCCTTCACAATAATCTTTGGGAGCAGACACAAAGCCCAGAGTAGCTCTGGAGACAGGTTCTGCTACAACTGAAATGACACTTCAGGCGGACTCAAGAGAAATTGATACATTATCTCACAGTCAATAACTGTTCCTGGTCCAAGTTCGATGGAATTATCTTCGAGTTCTTTCTTGAGCCGCCCCAGGTATTCTTCTTCAGTCTCACCAGGCCATTGAACTCGTTTTGCATAGGCCGGAGAGACATGATTAAAGGTTTGCTTGTCGAGAATGCCTTCGTATCCCACTCGATGTAGAGTGTGGTGGGCTCAGCCGGTGAAAAAGTTGCTATAGTGTTACCGTGATAGGAGGAGGAGGAGCCTATTAACCAGTGTAGGAAAGCTACCGGGCTATAAAGTTTCTCCTCTCACTGGGAGCAAAATTCCATAAAACTGCCAGATTATGCTGAAACTATGACCTTTGTATGCCATACCAACTTAACTGAAAACTTTCTTAAATTATAGCAAACTTATGAAACTTAATATTTTTGTGTATGTTGTTTATAATCTGATTGCATATATGTAGAATTACTGTGTGACAGTAGTCACACAATAAATTCAATGTAAAGTGGTCATGATTTTTCTGAGAACTTATGTGACATAAAACTTCCGTAAATTCTCATATGTTAACATAAATCCTCAAAAATCCATGACCACTTTACATTAAATTTATTGTGTGACAGTAAGTCACACAGTAATCATAAGTATCATATATACAATCAGACTATAAAGCACTTATTCAGAAAGCTTGAGCTTCATAAATTTGCTGTAATCTAAGAAAATTGTCAGTTGAGTTGGCATGGCATAAAAAGGTTATAGTTTTAATATAATCCAGCAATTTTATGGGATTTTGGGCCCTGTGTCTGAGATTGACCAATCTCTTCGAAGTACTTTTTCAAAAAATGTAAATGAGTCAGAGCAAGAAGATAGTAATAAGTGTAACCACCAACCTGCTTGCCGAGCTTGATTGAGAGCGCCTGCTGCTGCTTCAGGCCCTTAAACCATCATATAAGAACTCGAGAATCAAGCACTAAATGCACAAAATTATTAAGTACCTCCAGACACAAAACCAACCAAGGGTGTCTGCTCCGAAAAATTTATGACCAGGGGTCAGAAAAAATTTTAAGGACCTAGCGGCTCGAACCTACCTACCTAGATGTGGGAATATTACCTAATTTGGAAATAGTTTGTCATCAGTTCATCCTTTTTGTTCTTTGACAATTCATCCTAACCCCCGCAAGCGGGGCGTCCCCGACTCCCAAAAGACCAGAAGACCGAAAGAAACAGACAATAATTATCTAATGTTAGGAGAGTAATGTTATCTATCCCACTGGAACGTGGTGGGGACATGAATAAAGATACAATTCGAGCGGGATCTGCGAATTTCATTAGGAGCAAGTTTTTTTGAGGTTTACGGGTTTACCATAAGGGACCGAGTGGCTACAACGAGCATCTTCCTGAGGCAGAATTGACATGGTCGGATGACTGGTGTCTTTTGGGCCGGTCATTGGAGTCCTCTGACAATATAAAGAAGGTGCGAAGGGATCTCAGGGAATAGGGTCTTGGTATGGGGTTCTCGGTCGTGTATTGCTCCGCTGAGGTTGTGGTGGAGGGTGTGTACCCTGCGCTGGTGCAGTTATGGAGAGGTAGTGTTACCTTGTTGTAGAGATGTTTGGGGTTGACGAGTGAGGATTTTCTGACCGGGGTGAGTTGGTGTTTCAAGTGGTTGGGTGAAATCCGTCGTAGGGCTTGGGTCTGCTTTGGGACGTGTGAAGCTGTTAGTAATAAATGAATTGAAAGGCTTACTTAATTTACCGTGGGAACAGGGAACGACCCCCAGACATAAAATACCCTGTTTCTGTCTTATCTAATTTGTTTACAAATTAGATAAGTAGAGTCGGGGATACACACCTGTTCTTGACTTAAAGAGATCAGAATTGGGGTTCTCTGAACAGGTATGAAGGTTTAGGTTACTGTCAAGTACAATTCACCAATTTGGGTTTTCGAGGAGACAAATAAATCACTTTTTATTAGACCTGGTCTGTTTGCCTGGCTCAAGTCCATGAAATGCAGTGAAATTGCTTTCTTAGATACTATTCTACATTGAAGAACTGTATTTCACACTGGGAGGAGCATACCTGACCTCAAATCTAAGGGGGTTCAAAAAAAAATTTAAGGGGTTTGACCGCTGAACCTACCTACCTCTGGTCCCGGATATCCCAGGCCGGGCACCCTTGAAACCAACCAACTCGAACATGTCATTCGGGCCCGAAGTCAATATCTTGGCAAGTTTCTCAACAGGTTCATTGGACAGCTGCATACTATACACATTTGTAAGAGAAATAACCGGTGTAGGGCCTGCTGGTACGACACTGCCCGCTACCTCGACACCCTTTACTAGGACCTCTGGACACCTCCAATTTTACTGGCAACTATAGTTCTAAATTTAAAGTAGTAAACGACACTCCAAAAATACGCTAAATCGGTATCTCAAACACAAATCATCTGGGATGTAACCATTTCTATTCCATAAGCTCTCTCCATCTACAAATCACAATATTACTTCGACACCATCCTTCGAAGGATCGGAAATGGCGCACTTAATCTACCAATATGATCATCATTGTCTGTCAATATAGACATCCCAACCACCATGAAGATAACTCATGCTCGGAATCTTATCAACCAGCTGACAGCAAGTTGCAAAACGATAGGCAGTTCCACGAATTACTCCACTTGAGTGAATCTTGAAAAATACCTATTTGTAATCTCTAGGAAAGTAATATCCGGTGTAACGTTAGGCAACGGTCCCCTAGGGATTTGGGCTGGACAGTCAGCCATGTTGAGAAACTGATGGGGAGGATGCTCACAGCGACCTCTAAGATGGTCGACCCTTCCTGTATGGTACTTACAACCACTCCTTTCTTCCTGTATATATATTTTCCGCAGTCTGAAGTATGTGCGCTCACTCATCCCAGTCAGTTCTCTTATATTTGAGGGGTTATAATCATTCTGGAAGCTCGGGCAAAGAACGAGTTGCTTGATTTCAAGAGGAATGTGCACGCACTCTAGAAAAGCTCGCCTGCCTAGCTTGGAGTCGGCCTAGGGGAGACTTTGATACTGCATGCTAGTCATGAATACATTTACCACGTGGATTTTGATCCCCGCTTGAGTGGAGTAATTTGTGGGACTGCCTATCGTTTTGCAACTTGCTGGAACGGCGTCACAGTAATTGCATTGTCTACATACAGTCAAGCCGGAAGCCTGGATACTCTCAGGATTAATGAATCGTCGTTCGACTCTCTTTCCCTTTTAATCGGTTTTAAATCTAAAGCAGCAAAAGACATCCCCAAAATACTAGTAATGGCTTGAAAGTGGCTGGACGGTGAACGTGAGGGCTTTTGAAGGTGAGACACGAATAGTGACGGGAAGTGGAACATTGTCGTTGATGTCATGTTGTTGTGCAAAAGCGACAGATAAGACGATATTCGTGAGGCGGTAGTTGCAATGGAAGTGGTTGATAGGGATGTTGCGGATGGTGAGCATGGACATGTTAGGAGTGGGCGACTGTGGTGGAGCAAGCTGCGAGACGAAGAGAGGGTTCGTTATGTAAACGTTGACCACCGGACGAACCGGACCCCAATAGCTTGCGTTTCATGTGAGGAAGCGGGCCGGAACCCGAAAATCCATTCTTCTGCCAAATGATCGGAGACATGACTTTTGGTGTAACTGCACGACAAGACCCACTACTTAAGGTAGCGGGAATAGAATCAATTCCACAGCATCAGCGCTTTCGCATCGAAGACCCACAAGATGATCAAGTTGGTCTTTAAAAGCTTGTTTGGCATGTTTGTTGTTTCCCCCGATACACGCTACAGCCGCACCACCGACAGCATCAATGACTGTACGACCGTCCTTAAGCTAGATTCCTTCAGCGCTTGTAGCAACCGGGGGGATCCATGGCGTTCGGTGAGCGAGGGATGTCGGTCTGAGAGTTTTCATATCAGCAGTATCATTGGAAGTGATAGTGGTTGCGACTGGAGCATGATTGTGGTTATGGAGTGAACTATGAGGATAGCATCAAGAGCTAAGATGTTATATATGCTGCTCAAATTGTACAAAAATTATTCCCCCGCACAACTCTAATTTTTCCCGCACCTAAGAGTTGATCCCCGCACACACTTGGGTCAAGTTCCCGCACACTTTTCACAACTTCCACAAGCTCTTTCAACTTTGTTAGCCTATGTTTATAGGCTTACAATAGTCTAAAGATATGTACTATTCCTTTCAATTTTTGCAGCCACAGACATTGAACATTGTCACGAAATGTGACAAAAATGTGACAAAAGATGAAAAGTCACTCATGTCACAGCTTCGGAGTTATAATTTATTGGTCATGTCACATAAAGTCACATCCCGTGCCATAAAGAAGGACGTGTCAGATCATGTGACCTGACCAAACTATCGTCAACAGAACACGCATCAGTCAACCAACCTCCTTCCGCTCTTACCGTCATCATGCCTGCTTTCTCATTGACCACCATTCATCTCTCGCTCAGCGAAACTCTCTCTCTCCGTCAGAAAAACATCTGTACTAGTGCAGGTCAAGGCTTTGATACGAGGGAAATGTTATTGCTATGAAGATGTGGCTCTTGGGGTTGTCGGGATTGATGTGGCTATGGGTTAGATTGGCGCGCCTGCTATTCTCATTGATACCTGCAGCTCTTGACTAATTTGTTGAAATGTATATTCTTGCTAGATATGCAATACCCCAAACTTCTATGGACCACTGTAGGTCCTATGATTGATTTTCTGACTCATCCGAGATCTTTTTAAATTAATACTACCCCGTAGCACATGAGATTTTTATGTATATGTATTTATTTTTATTGTAAACATAATAAATGCGAGATGTACTCAAAAATATTCCCTTCAGTCACGGTGGGCACACCATATTTGAAGAAAGTGCAGGGAAATAAAATGTAAGTGCAGGAAACAAAGTGTGTAGATGCGGGAAAAAAGTGTGTAGGTGGAGGAAAAAGTGTGTGTAGGTGCGGGAAAAAGAGCATAAGTGCCGGGAATAGAGACTGTAGGTGCGGGAAACAGAGACTGTAGGTGCGGGAAACAATGGAGTTGTGCAGGGAACTTGAGTAATAATTTTTGTACAAAATGAACAGCATAGTTATATACCCCGAACCTGCTGATTTGGTGACTAGAACGAACGTCAGTGGCGTGAACGACCGGCGGAATCTGGGCACTCAAATCTCAGAACCAAGTAATCAATTTCACAGCACCAACGCTTTCGCACTGAAGACCCACAAGAAAGAAGATCAAGTTGTTGAACAAACATGCCAAATAAGCTTAAAGACCAACTTGATTGTTTCCCCGGATACATGCTACAGCTGCACCACTGACAGCGTCAATGATTGTGCGACCGTCCTCAGACGTGAGGTAAATTCCTTCAGTGCTTGTAGCGATAGGGGGAATCCATGGCATTCGGCGAATGAGGGATGTCGGTTTGTGAGCTTTCAGGTCAGCAGTATCATTGGAAGTGGTAGCGGTTGCGACTGGAGCCATTGTGATTGTGAAGTGAATTATGAGGATAGCATCAAGAACTAAGATATTATATACTCCAAACCTGCTGATTTGGTGAGAACGAACATCAATGGCGTGAACGACCGGCGGAATCTGGACTCTCAAATCTCAGAACCAAGTTATAGAATGATAAAGGGAGTATAAATCAATTCGTTGAACTAACAGAATCGCAATTTTCATTCCACCGTCAGATACAAGGTCCATCTGAGTCCGTAAAATCGAACATTTGTCCTTGATAGCCGGGCTTCGATATACTATTCTGAGCTTCAGAATCAAATGGGCTAAAAATATGAGTCTTTTTATGTGGTTGATGGATCATCGGATGACTAAAATATCCGACTCGGCGCTCTTTTACATCATTCAACTTTTATTATAGTCAGAATTATTGAAAAAGGCTAAGACAACAGAACAGTTCATCCATCTGGTAACAGCAGAACAGCCCGAGGTAAACCTATACATACTCTCGTTCTCATGCGGTTACGGTGCATAACTGCTAGCTGCGCAGGGTCATTCAATGGAATTTAATTGTAAGTTGCTAATGACAAAGCTCGAAGATTGTCATTGCTATGGATTACATTAAGTACATTGATTCATTCTTTTATCAGCGCTGATTCGACGAGGTTTAAGCCCTTCCGAGAATAGTTTCCATTCCCCCAGTCAACACAGTGGCTTTGTCCTGTTCCTGGTGTGGCGCTCCAAACATGACATATTTGTCATCATGCCACTTGGACGCAGCCACCACCTTCCCGTCCGCATCTTCTAGAACCGCAGCGTTTTCTGGACGCAAAAAGTACGCAATAGAGTACCTATTCTCAGTTTGGACGTCTGCAGTTGGAGGAATGACTCGGTGCAAGCAAGAATACAATTTTTTCCCACTGAGGAAACGAAGAGAGTCACCGACGTTAATTGTCGCATGACCACGAGGACGAGGCTGAATGAATTTCCAATCCTGAGTCTCTGGGTCGAAGACTTGGAGACCCCACTGCTCGCTGAACAGGAGGGTGATCGAGCCGATATCAGTGTGTTTGTTGTGTCCGATGTTCGTACCGTCGGCCTCAGTGGGCGGGTAGTGGAGCATGACGAGACAAGTGTTGGATTTCTGATCCCGTCGGTGGCTCTCCTCGAGTCGAGCATCGCCCGTGAGACCCAAGGCATCGGAGAGGCACATCAAGAGTGTGTAGTTGACGAGATTAGAGAGATTCATGAACCTGTCGAACAGCTCCATCTTTGCCTTGACGGAGTCCGGCATCAATTCAGATTTGGCGTCCATTTCCTCCCTGGCGACCTATATGATATGTCGGGTTAATTTATCAGGAGATATTATGTTTCGATAACGGATCTCACCTTCAATGTCTCATAGGCATCTTTATGGCTCTCTTTAGTACCTGTAAAAACGCCGACCGGCTTGAAGCTGGGGATCGAGTGTGAGCTTGCAAAGTTAATGAGCTCAAAATGACGATGACGCACCCATGCAAGAACGATTTTCTGTCGTCCAGCATCTTGGTCTCAAGCGGTTTTGCAAAATACTCCTCCATGAAACGATAAACACCCTGTTCATCGTCAATGAGCTGGAGACCTTCTTTGCAGGTCTGAAGGTCGAGATAGAAAAATCCATGAGTCGTGCAGACATCAAGAAGTTTCTTGATTTCGATTGGGTCCTTGGTGAGAAGACGACCGAGGTCTACGGTGTCCAGAGAAGCAATCCTTACTTGCTCGTCACCGGGGAAGGCAGGCCAAACGGTTTCGCTTTGAATAGGCATGGTTGTGATGATAGTTAAGAGTGCGATGAAGTGAGATAGATAAGGGCAATAGAGCAGAGAGGTGTTCTCAAAATTTATGAAGTTCTACTCGATTTCATGTCTTCATTTATAGTGTGATCTTGGATCCTTAGAGACCGTCGCCCATGGCCAGAAGACCCCAGAATGAGCTGACCCGTCATGGAATTTGTCATTCCCAAATTGTATCTCATACAGGTTGGTATGGCACGAAATGTTACAGGATGCAATACTTGACGAGATGGTTATTTCCAACGCAGTCTGTTTGAATAGTGAAATTTCAAGCACCATGAGGCTCCATATGTCTGACGATCAGATTTAAACTTAAGGGTATCAGGGTACAAAAGTGTAGATCGCTAGAATCATTACTTCAGGGAGCTATAATGCATCGGCGGTGAATTATCTAGGGTATCTCAGGGAGAAGTGTAGATTGCTAGAATCATTACTTTAGGGAGCTATGATGCATCGGCGGTGAATTATCTCCAGAATGCTCTTGGTCCTAGCCAGTCGCTCATCCAAAAATACCCCAGACACAAATACCGCGGCACTTACATTACAGACGAACGTCTGAAAAAGGATTTCTCGTTAAATTTATGAGGTCTATTCATTTCAAAATTCATATAGGCTAAAAACTGGGTTTCTGTTTGCTACGTGTACGAGTGGGATATAGCGCCACTGCAGCGCTGGGGTTGGCGGTCTTTTCGTGATTATAACAAGGATGTCGAGACTTTTCTCCAGTATGTAATGATGGTCCATGTTCCATTATAACGGCGGTGATAGAATCCATAAGCGGCCTATTGACAGAAAGATCAGTTTTTCAAACTGGCCATTCTGGCTGTTTGTCCTGCGAAAATGGGCCTCACAAATTTTTTTGAGCTCTGTGCATTACTTGAAAACTTCAAGTTAGAACAGCCAGTACCATCTGAGTATCACGATACAGCCTAATCCAACATCGGGGCAGCCATTATGCCGCACCATAATCTAATAATATGATAATACCGCTTGTTTCACTATTCCGGCAAACTAAAAGTTCCGACAGAGCAGACGCAGAGTAATTGCCACCACTCAAAAAAGTCTCAACGTTTTCATTTATCCTCGGTTTGCCTAGAACGGACTTACATTTTAGTTCTGGAATGAGTTTCAACGTCAACAACAACTTCTTCTATGACTCATAAAATCACTTCAAGCGGGTGGTCAAAGTTCAAAGGGCACACACCCAACAGTGACTATCAAAAGAACATTACGGTTGACCTAGTCCACAGGTTATATTAATATTCTTACCTGAGGTCGAGAAGCTCAGATATGTAGGAAACTTTGTTTACGTTCGCATTCCATTAGCACACCTACTGCTGGGATTATTCCCTTGCACGGCAACGGATTAATAAACTTATTGAAAGTTGCCAAAAATTGACAAAAAATCATTACAAAGCAAAAAACTTTGTCAAAATTTTTTGTAAACAAAAGAAAATCTCTTCAGAGAAAAATTTTTAGACAAAGGGAAAACAAAGAAAACCCTTTTGTCAAAAAGTTTTTCCTGGGGATATTTTTCTCTGTGATTTTTTGAGAAACTTTCTTTGTTTTCAAAGTTTTTGTGAACAGTTGACTGCTTTGTCTTAGATTTTTGTTAACTTTTGGGAGCTTTCATAAGTTTATTAACCCCTTGCCCATAGCATGCAAGGGTACCGATGAGGATCAAAATAGAAATTGGATTTTTCGGGTTTCAAGGCCGACTTTTTAGAAGGACTTCAACTCCTCCGCTGCTTACCATGGATCTTATCCGGTTAGTAGACTTCTCCATGCCTGATCTCTATTGAGCCTGCCCTTGACCAATTCATACACATCATGATTCTCGACCTCGCAAATGCCGCGCCAAGTGACGGCAATATTTCGAGTGACTACTCAACTTCTGTACATTCTTGTCCATGCGATCGCTCCTTGTATTGAACCTTGAAAGGTGTCTGTAGATTTTCTCGCAGAAAGATCTGCATATCCAGCAAGCTGCGGCTCCCGAGTCTCAGAAACCAAAATCTGCAGTAATTTTGCGTTTATCCGTGTTTACAGTATTGCCATGTTATAGCTCCGGAAGGACAAAATACTTACTGTACTCTCGACATGGCGAACAGTAATGGGGAACCAGAAAGGTGCAGGTGGTGCGGGTGCAGGTGGTGCAGGTGCGGGTGCAGGTGGTGCAGGTGCAGGTGCAGGTGGCTGTGCAGGTGCGGGTGGCTGTGCTGGTACATGTAGTATTTACTACAATGTTGAGATATTCATAAACCATGTCTGCACTGTCTAGAAATAATTCATAAGTGTTATCTCCACAAGTCAGAGATCGAAATTGCAGTGAGCCAAATTATTTATAAAATGGTACCTCAATTGCCAATTTCATGAGACCTCATACTATTAGCAGTACGACAAGCAAAATAAATTATTTTTGAAGTATTAACACATTATCATCAGCTTAATTGTCAGTTATTATGAAAAGTTGGGTATTTTAAGGTGCCATTGGATCATCCATAACATTGTTAGTGTACTTTGATTGTTTTACTATTGCTAGAATAATTATCCCAGTTGTATTTATGCCTCTGATTCATGCACCTGCACTCACACCCCTTCCACCAGCACCAGGACCTTCTGCACCACCTGCACCTGCACCTGCACTACCTGCACCTGCACCTGCACCACCTGCACCACCTGCACCTGCACCTGCACCAGCTGCACCCTGCACCTGCATCCTTATTTCTGCCTTATGGGTTACTCCCAAGAGTCAATTTTTGTTTAGTTTTGCACTGAAAAAATAAATAATCAGAATTAGATCACTCCAGAAGGTGGGGCACCTAACATTAAGGTTCTGAAGATATGTCTAAGGATACCTATCTCGGTTGACTTCACATTTATATCCAATCTTTTGCACCAAAATGCTGCTGTCCCATTACATACCTACTTTCGAAAAATATATGCATATCATCAGATATTCATATAATCCATAGAATATTATTAACCAATGTCCTAAGGAATAGCATGTTATAAGCTTTTGAGGCCTTTGACTGCCCCAATTAATCTCTTACCTCTGTTGTATGGGTTATTCCCAAGAGTAACTTTGTGTTTAATTTTGCACTGAAATATTGAACAATTAGAATAAGATCACTTTAGAAGGTGGGGCACCTAACATTAAGGTTCTGAAGTAAGGATACCTATTTCAATTGTCTTCAAATTTGTACCCAAGCTTATACACCAAAATGCTGCTGTCCAATTACATCTCTGGTTTCAAAAAACATATGCATTTCACTAGTGCCATAGATATTCATAAAATAGAGAGTTTGCGCAAAGCCAACTGTTGGCTCTGCAATTCAGTTTTCATTTCAAATGTCACATAAACATGCTGGCATTTAATTCAGTAGAGCCAACCGTTGGCATTTGCACAAACTCTCTAATATATGATATAATATGGTTTGTTTGGTGAACTATCCAAAAGTCATAATAAGTGGTTTTCCAGCACTAGCAGTTGCAACAATTCTATACAGACACCTGTTGATTTGAAACAAGCTAGATCCAGCTCACTTGGAATGCAATGATTTCACTGTTGTATAGGTCATAGTATTTTTAGTCAATCAGCAAGTGTGGAGCCTTTCTCAAATTGCCCAACTATAACTATTCTTATGGTCTCTTGAAGGTGACTTTGAAGACAGGCAAATATAGAATGAGATTTTGTACAAGAACTCTTAATTGTCATTGTCATGTCAATTTTGCCCAGGTCCATATATGCGTATTATTTGTTGAGCCAGCAGTATTGTATAAGGTACATTTGCGCTCAATCTCATATATGCATCACAGTGATATTTGTTGATTTCTTTAAGCAGCACAGCAAATTATAGCCTCAATTGATGGACACGGACAATGGAGACAATTTGTATATGACTTATTGTTGATATATGCCCCAATTTGACCCTTCGATGAATGCTTCACTTATTTTCTATGTAAATTGTGAAGGATACAGTGTGTCTATCATAAGTTTTATTTATATTATTAAGCTCATTGTGCTCTGATTTAGACAACAACAGCTCTGAGTGGATCCTGGGGCCAAAAAGGGAGCAGAAAAGGGACCACAGAACTTATGTACATTCTTATACATAGTGGAATTTGAATATATCTGTAAAGATTGACATGAGTCCAGGTCATTAACAGTCCAAGCAAGGAGAGGAGCAATCAGAGCAGATACTTGTTGGATTCCTGTAACTCAATTCCTCCTCTTGAATACCCAAAGTTTGGGTATCCCCAGAAAGCTCTTGATCAGGGCTATCTGACAAAATAAGTTTTGAATATGTATCACCCTCTAAGGCCAAATTATGAACCATATATGATCACTTAGAATTTATGAAATCCAATCTTGTCCCAAAAAAAAAGTGTGATAGTCCAAGCAAGGAGAGGAGCAATCAGAGCAGATACTTGTCAGATTCCTGTAACTCAACTCCTCCTCTTAAATACCCAAAGTTTGGGTATCCCCAGAAAGCTCTTGATCAGGGCTATCTGGCAAAATAAGTTTTGAATATGTACCACCCTCTAAGGCCAAATTATGAACCGTATATGATCACATCCTCTCAATTTCAATGCTGTCAGATAAACACACATTATAATGATTATTGCAGATACCTGCACCATGGTTGGGTCTCAACACTTCACCTATCACTCCTTGTTAACTCAATGCCACCTGCTGCCCAGCCTATTCAATTTTATCAATGGGTCAGAGCAACTCTTACATATATACAGTATCCTGCCCTCACTATCAAGAGATGACACCTAATCTACACTATTCCTGTATATACACCCACCCACCATATGCCGTACTAATCACTGCAACACCCTCTATATATTTACAATAACCCCTTTATGATACTCTACATACTACAGCACGGACACGCTACTAACCCGCATATTTGAGCCTTTGTGGCTAGACAGAACCCTGTTGTGGCACCCTAAAAGAGCCAGAATTTGATGACAGCTTTTCTTCACTACTATGTTACGAATCGTAACTCTGACACCCTCCCAATCAGTTCAATATGGAAACGGCACTACCGCAAATTACTTCAGTTCCAATGACATCGGAAGTAACAGTATTTCAATTCAACTAATTCAATTGGTAAAGCGTAGCCGCACCTTTATTTTTGACTCGTTGTGACTTTGAATCCGATTCTGACTACTTACTGACTACCTGACTAACTACTGACTACTTACTGACTCCTAACTTGACTCATAATGACTGGGCTTACTCATATATAAGAACAACATGTATCGTAGAGTAAAGGCAGCGTCAATATTTTGTCACCACCGTATCCAATCACCCAGAACCCAAACTAAGTAACTATTGGCGATTGCCGGTAATTACTTCCGACTCTCTCCAATTCAGCCACTAATTGACTTTAAGTCAATTCAACCGCGCAAGCTATCCACGCGTCGATCCGGCATCTCAACGTTAACTTCTACAATCCCGAATATCGAATTTTCAACCAGTAGCCAGACTACTCGCCGGTTTCTTTTGCAGGCCACGTATCGACTACTCTGCGACCCCGAAACCTTCAAATCAAACTTACAAACCTACGAAATATCCCCCAATTAATCATTTAAGTATTACTAACTAACTTGTCATACTAACATTTGCTGCTTAGGATTAATTATAGATACGCGTCCTAACACTACTGCAGTACCTATGAAACACATAGAACTATAGATAGTAATTGCTACCATCGCTCCAGCGCAAACAAGGAATCAAAAAAATTAAATTAAATTAAAGCACAGCCACCCGCACCTACACAGCCACCTGCACCTACACAGCCACCCGTACCAACACCTGCACCTGCACCTGCACCACCTGCACCCGCACCTGCACCACCTGCACCCGCACTTTTCTGGGTGCCCAACAGTAATGCTGATAGGTAACAAAGCCCAATCCAAATCCCAATCCTATAGAAGGGCTCACGCTATCACCCGCTTTGCCTTCCATTTTAGAATTACATGGCGAGTGTGCGAAGATCTCGTCTTTACCGTAACCAAAAGGGTAGAACTCACCTTAATGGTCTTATCCGCTCCACGTATTTTTGTCAACGGCCCGGACTACCTGCTACGCGAATGTATCTCCTTTTAGTTTTATTTCAGTGGCGGATTTGCACGAGATGTGGCTGCGCGCCAGAAACATGATTGAACGAGATCTGCTGTCGACTATTCTCCCTATATGCAGTTTACCCATTTCAACATTACCTTCGACATAAGTATTATAGTAATAAAATTCCGTTACAAAAAAAGCTTTTGAAAACCAGTAAAAAATGAACACTTGCCATAATAACATATATTCAATTGCTGTTGCAAAAATATCTGCTTTCACTGTATGTCATCCTGGCCGACTTTCTTCCACACTTATTCCACACACGGCAATCGCTGATATTTTGTTAGGGATATATACAATACAAACCAAAAAATACGGAAGGAAATCTGCAGAAATTGAAAATGGTAGAAAAAATTCTTTGGTACAGATTCTGTAAATACCGAGACTTCAATGACAATTTCTGCGACGGTTTCTGTAGTGATCCCTGTGCTATTCTGACCGTGACTCTGTTGGGAAACGTGAATTTACCCTATAAGTGCTTCTCATGCACCCAATGAACTGGGGCCTTACATCACATAATGCAAGGGAAAGTAATGATCGGATTGCGCGATTTTCTACTGAGAACTACTATTGATGCCACGTTTGTTTCAAACACGTCCGGAAAAAATTCTGCCTAAGAGCAGCCATTTCGTCGTGATCATTAAGACACTGGAAGCAGCCATTGTGACTGCTACAATGCAAACTCAGATTTTAGTAAGGATCTCAATCAGAATGACCCACCTGCATATATGCCTACCATATCAAACCCATTGTCCTGGTCTTGGATTGCCCCTGAAATCGGTGGACCGATCAAAGCGCCTGCAAAGAGAGTGAGAAGGGATTTTTGGATATGAATGGTTTTCCCTACCAATTGAAAGAACTGTCATTTGTATTCCAGTTCTGCGTCCGGTGTCATGAACATCACCCATCTGAGTAACTGGTACCAGGAAAATACCCAAGAAAGCACCGGAAAGAACGCTATGTAATATGAAGTAGCAATTGTCAAGGAACGTGTATCTGAGAATGATTAATGACCAGCCTCACCCATAACAGATAGACATTGTGATATATGTTGGTGCATCTACTACAAATGCCCAAGCCAGGATAAAGGCAACGGAAGAAGAAGTTGCAACGAAGGTGAGATTTAGGGCACCATATCTTCTGGCGAGGAATCCAAATATCAGACGTCCAGGGACAGTGGTTGCGTTGACGATAGCAACAAGATAGAAAGACAGGTCAGAAGATATTCCAATGTTCTCTGCTTTGACAGTCATGAACGTCAGAGCTGTAAGGAAATAAATTAAACAAAGCTAGAAGGTCAATGTGATACAAGTATCTCACGGGTAAAGAGGGCCATGAATGCAAGGAAAGTTGCAAAAACATACGAAATGTATGAAGGCGACCTAAGAACACCGCGAAAATCGAGCAATCTTGGCATATTTTGTGCTTTTCTGACACGCGGGCGCAGAACCTATGAATCGTCCGGTACAAGGTTCAGTGATGCTACAAGTACCGAGGCGGGTACATACCACACATCCAAAGAGTAAAAAGACAGTTTGGTAAAAAGCGACCACTCGCATAGTCCACGGAAATCTACAGATATCTCAGCATATACTATTTCTCATCAAAATCAAGAACGACCCACCCTATTGTTGACTCTAGACGACGAAACATCACCGGATAGAGTGCACCGCCTACGCCACTCCCTGCGGTAACAATGGCAAATACTAATGGTCGTTTCTTGTCGACTGTACTGTTCCAGAAGAAAAATCATGCGAGAAGGGAAATTGAGACTTACACCAATGCGAAATCAGTCCTAAACACGGTGTGTAAAGAAAACCACACCCTAACTTCCTTACAGAGAGTAATGAGGTAGGAGACGCGTTATGTAGAATGAGTGTACTCACGCCATATAGAATGCTCTGTGACAAGAAGAACTGGTAGTATTGGCTGCACTCCGGAATTGTGAAGTTGGCAATTGTCGCAGCTATGCTTGATACAACCACAGTTGTTCTCAAGTATCCGGCGTCCAGTAAACGACCAGAAAGAAGACCCTAAAAAGGGTTGGTCAGAGAGGCTCTCATGGAACCAGAGTTTGGCCTACTGGTGCACAGTCCAAAGCATACTAGAAGCACAGCTTAGAGGCTGAGATTCAGGCGAAGTATCATATTGACTCACTTGAATTGAACCAATCCAGGCGCTACATTTTCCGCCATCAGTTTGCGAAAACGTACGGTAATTCACAACGCAGCGACAACTCACATTGTTGAAGGACTTTTGTCCTTCAGCAGTGAGTCTTGGTAGAATGCTTGGAATGTCTATAACACTAAGGATCACCTTACAATGAGGAAAAGCATCAGTTGGACTTACACCCCATGCTACTAAATATCCTCCCTGAGCTACGTTTATCCCAAAAATCTATGCTGACTTAGAATACAAGAGGGAAAGATAAATCCAGGACTCACTGCAGCGACAATAAGCCATGCTTGTATTCCACCGTCTGGAGGCGTACTTAACGCTTCGACGCTCTTCTCGGAGTCTACTGTGGGCTGTGCGGCTGCAGAGACCTCAGCTTCGTCTGGTTTGGTATTCATGATTGTTGGGGAATGGGACTGGGTGGGAAGTATGTCTACAAAGATGATCCACTCGAGCCGCGGCGGAGTTCGAAAGCATCCCTTCTGTTCGCGGCATCCCCTTTTACGTTTCTTTTATGTCATCCTGGCTTGCTCAGCACACTTTTATGGCCTTCCAGCCACGTGCAGCAATGGCCCACTTCTGATCCTGGTTAGTTTGAACTCATGAGCCAGAATGGACGCATTCACAATCAAATTTTGTATCTGTTCTCGAACTCAGGCAAATAGGTACCCGAGGTCTTCTTAAATATCAGATTCGAGAAGTTGAGTAATATTTCTTGTATTTTCAGTGCTTTATGTGTATAAAATTTGGGATGTCAAGCTTATTACACAGTCTGGGGTATCAGGAATGGCATCGCCGTCAAAGACGGAGGCCTGAGAAGGTCTGGATTCAAGCCAATTTAATAGGAAAAGATTCTAACATCTTTCATTCTTCATCTTCTCGACCGGGATTCTACCCTCCGATTGCCTAAAAAGGACTTACATCTCACTTCTGGATGAATTCCAACCTCAACAATAATTTTTTCTGTGACTAAAACAACAATCGCTTCAAGCGAGTGGTCA